>JAMXMO010000782.1:0-28053 GCA_030347555.1 Lablab purpureus | reverse complement strand
AGAGTCACTTCTTCTAGTATTACATTTAATTGTTTTTTATTTTAGCTAGCTGTCACAGGCGTCGATCATCCTAGTCCTCTGAGTCGCGGTCTCTGGTCAGTCGTCTGCAGTCTGCAGTCCTGCAGTCTCTGTAGTCTGCAGTCTCTAGTCTCTGGTCTGCAGTCTCTGAGTCTCCAGTCTCTGGTCTAGTCTCTAGTCTCTAGTCTCTAGTCTCGAGTCTCTAGTCTCCAGTCTCCAGTCTCCAGTCTCCAGTCTCTAGTCTGCAGTCTCTAGTCTCACAGTCTCTAGTCTCTAGTCTCTAGTCTCTAGTCTCTAGTCTCTAGTCTCTAGTCTCTAGTCTCTAGTCTCTAGTCTCTAGTCTACAGTCTCTAGTCTCTAGTCTCTAGTCTCTAGTCTGCAGTCTCTAGTCTGTAGTGTCTGGTCTGCAGTCTCTAGTCTGCAGTCTCTAGTCTGCAGTCTGCAGTCTCTAGTCTCTAGTCTGTCTCTGGTCTCTGGTCTCTGGTCTCTGGTCTCTAGTCTGTGGTCTCTAGTCTGCAGTCTCTAGTCTCTAGTCTCTAGTCTCTAGTCTCTAGTCTCTAGTCTACAGTCTCTAGTCTCTAGTCTCTAGTCTGCAGTCTCTAGTCTCTAGTCTGCAGTCTCTAGTCTGCAGTCTCTAGTCTCTAGTCTCTAGTCTACAGTCTCTAGTCTCTAGTCTCTAGTCTCTAGTCTCTAGTCTCTAGTCTCTAGTCTCTAGTCTCCAGTCTCTAGTCTACAGTCTCCAGTCTCTGGTCTCAGTCTCTAGTCTCTAGTCTGCGAGTCTCTGAGTCTGCGGTCTCTAGTCTCTAGTCTCACAGTCTGCAGTCTCTGGTCTCTAGTCTCTAGTCTGCAGTCTCTAGTCTCTAGTCTGCAGTCTCTAGTCTCTAGTCTCTAGTCTCTAGTCTCTAGTCTGCAGTCTCTAGTCTGCAGTCTGCAGTCTACAGTCTACAGTCTCTAGTGCGCGGTCTCAGTCTGCAGTCTCTGGCTCTCTAGTCTGCAGTCTCTGGTCTCTGAGTCTCTGGTCTCTACGGTCTCTGAGTCTGCGGTCTACAGTCTGCGGTCTCGAGTCTCCGGTCTCCAGTCTCCAGGTCTCTAGTCTACAGTATAGTCTCTGAGTCTACAGTCTGCTAGTCTGCAGTCTCTAGTCTCTAGTCTTTAGTCTCTAGTCTCTAGTCTCTAGTCTCTCAGTGCTGCTGGTCTCTGGTCTCGAGTCTCTGGTCTGCTAGTCTCTGAGTCTCTAGTGCGGTCTCTGGTCTGCAGTCTCTGAGTCTCTAGTGCGCAGTCTCTAGTTTCATTATGCCATCTCTAGTCTCACAGTCGCGGTCTCTGGTCTCTAGTCTGCTAGTCTCGAGTCTGAGTCTGCCAGTCTCTGGTCTCTAGTCTCTGATGTGTCTAGTCTCTAGTCTGCTAGTCTCTAGTCTGCTGGTCTGCGGTCTCTAGTCTCTAGTCTGCTGGTCTCTAGTCTCTGAGTCTGCAGGTCTCTGGTCTGCTAGTCTGCCGGTCCTGCAGTCTCTAGTCTCTAGTCTGCTAGTCTCTGCAGTGCGGTCTCTAGTCTCTGGTCTGCGGTCTCTAGTCTCTAGTCTGCGGTCTCTAGTCTCTAGTCTGTAGTCTGCTGTCTCTAGTCTCTAGTCTGCAGTCTCTAGTCTCTAGTCTCTAGTCTGCTGCAGTCTCTAGTCTGCAGTCTCTAGTCTCAGTCTCTAGTCTCTGAGTCTGCTAGTCTCTGGTCTCTAGTCTCTAGTCTGCTAGTCTCTAGTCTGCTAGTCTCTGGTCTCTGAGTCTGCAGTCTCTAGTCTCTAGTCTCTGGTCTCTGAGTCTCTAGTCTCACAGTCTCTAGTCTGCTAGTCTCTGCAGTCTCTAGTCTCTAGTCGCTGTCTCTAGTCTCTAGTCCGTAGTCTCTGCTCTCTGAGTCTGCGAGTCTCTGGTCTATAGTCTACGGTCTCTAGTCTCTGCTGAGTCTCTGGTCTCTAGTCTGCGGTCTCTAGTCTCTAGTCTGCCAGTCTCTGGTCTCTGAGTGCTCTGGTCTCTGGTCTCTAGTCTGCTGAGTCTGCAGTCTCTGCAGTGCGTAGTCTGCAGTCGCAGTCTCTGGTCTCTAGTCTGCGTCTCTGGTCTGTAGTCTGCTGAGTCTCTAGTCTCTAGTCTGCGGTCTCTAGTCTCATGGTCTGCGGTCTCTGGTCTCTGTCTGCGTCTCTGGTCTGCAGTCTCTGGTCAGTGCGCAGTCTCTGGTCTGCAGTGCGTCTCAGTCTCTAGTCCGTAGTCTCTAGTCTACGGGTCTGCTGAGTCTGCAGTCTCTGCTTTAGTGCAGTCTCTGGTCTCTTGCTGCGGTCTCTACAGTCTCTGGTGCGCAGTCTCTGGTCTCTGGTCTGCAGTCTCCTGGTCTCTGGTGCTGCAGTCTCTGGTCTCTAGTGCTGCAGTCTCTGGTCTCTGTCTGTAGTCTGCAGTCTGCCCTGAGTCTCTAGTCTACAGTGCGTAGTATCTAGTCTCTGCAGTGTGCTGGTCTCTGAGTCTCTAGTCTACTGAGTCTCTAGTCTCTCAGTCGTGCAGTCTCTAGTCTCGAGTGCTGTAGTCTCTAGTCTCTGCAGTCTCTAGTCTCTGGTCTGCAGTCTCTCAGTCTACAGTCTGTAGTCTCTAGTCTGCAGTGTGCAGTCTCTAGTCTGCAGTCGCCGTCTCTAGTCTCGCATGCTGGTCTCTGGTCTCTGCAGTCTCTAGTCTGCAGTCTCTAGTCTCTGGTCTGCAGTCTGCAGTCTGCAGTGCGTCAGTCGCAGTGCGCGGTCTGCAGTGCTGCCTCCAGGTCTCTAGTGCGTAGTCTCTTGTCTCTAGTGCTGCTGGTCTGCAGTCCTACTGGTCTCTAGTCTCTGGTCTCTGGTCTCTGGTCTCTAGTGTCTGAGTCTGCGGGTCTCTAGTCTCTGAGTCTGCGGTCTCTGCAGTCTCTGGTCTGCGGGTCTCTGGTCTCAGTCGGAGTCCTGCAGTCTCGCGGTCTGCAGTCTGCAGTCGCGTAGTCTCATGGTCTGCTAGTGCAGTCTCCGGCTCTCTGGTCTGCAGTCTCTAGTCTCTGAGTGTCGTCTGCATAGTCTCTGAGTCTACGGTCTCTGGTGCTGCGGTCTCTGGTCTGCTAGTCGTACGTCTATGGTCTCCAGTGCGTCTGCTCTGCTCTCTGAGTGCTGGTCTGCAGTCTCTAGTTTGCGGTCTCTGGTCTGCAGTCTACGTAGTCTACTGAGTCTGCTAGTCTACTAGTCTGCAGTCTGTGCTCTACTAGTACGTCTGGTCTCTGGTCTGCAGTCTCTGAGTGTCTCTAGTCTCCTAGTCTCTGCTGCGGTCTCTAGTCTCTGCAGTGCGCAGTCTGCTAGTCTCCAGTGCGGCCTCTAGGATCTAGTGCAGAGTCTCTTGTGTCTGGTCTGTAGTCTCTGGTCTCTGTCTGATACGTGGTCTCACAGTCTCTAGTCTACGGTGTCTGAGTGCTCTGGTCTGCAGTCTGCTAGTCTCTGAGTCTGCGAGTCTGTAGTCTCTAGTCTGCGAGTCTGCAGTCTCTAGTCTGCGGTCTCTAGTCTGCAGTCTGCGGTCTCTAGTCTGCTGCGGTCTCTAGTCTCTAGTCTGCTAGTCTCTGGTCTCTAGTCTGCGGTCTCTAGTCTCTAGTCTGCGGTCTCTGGTCTCTAGTCTGCGGTCTCTGGTCTGCTAGTGCGTCGTCTCTAGTCTCTGGTATGCGGTCTCGAGTCTCTGTAGGCTGACTGGTCTCCAGTCAGTCGGTCTCTGGTCTCTGAGTCTGCAGTCTCTGGTCTCTGATGCGCTGTCTCTGGTCTGCTGGTCTCTAGTCTATAGTGTATGGTGTCTGGCTGCACTCTGCAGTCTCTGAGTCTGCAGTCTACGGTCTGCAGTGCACGGTCTGCAGTCTCTGATCTGCGGTCCCTGGTCTCTGCAGTGCGCGGTCTCTAGTCTCTAGTCTGCGGTCTCATAGTCTCTAGTCTCTAGTCTGCGGTCTACTAGTCTCTAGTCTCTAGTCTGCTGGTCTCTAGTCTCTGGGTCTGCGGTCTCTGAGTCTGCGAGTCTCTAGTCTCTAGTCTGCTGGTCTCTGGATGCCATGACTAGTCTCTAGTCTAGTGGTCTCTGGTCTCTGGTCTGCAGTCTCTGGTCTCTGAGTCTGCAGTCTCTGGTCTCTGGTCTGCCAGTCTCTGAATCTGGTATGCAGTCTCTGATCTCCAGTGCGCTAGTCTCTAGTCTCTGGTGTGCGGTCTCTGGTCTGCAGTGTCCTGGTCTCTGGTCTCGGTCTGTGGTCTCTGGTCTGCTGGTCTGCTAGTCTCTGGTCTGCTGGTCTCTGGTCTCGAGTCGCCGTCTCTGGTCTGCTAGTCTGCAGTCTCTGCTCTCTGGTCTGCAGTCTGTAGTCTCTAGAGTCTCAGTGCTAGTCTCTAGTCTCTAGTCTGCTAGTCTCTGAGTCTGCAGTGCTCTCTGAGTCTCTGGTGTCTGCAGTGCGTAGTCTACTAGTCTGCTTGCCTCCGAGTCTCGTGCGCCGTCTCTTGTCTCAGTCTGTGGTGTCGCAGTCTCTGTCTGCGAGTCTCTGGTCTTTGGTCTACGGTAGTCCAGTGTCTAGTCTGCGGTCTCTAGTCTCTAGTGTGCGGTCTCTGAGTATCTAGTCTGCGGTCTATGGTCTCTAGTCTCTGCAGTCTCTGGTCTCGCCGTCTCTAGTCTCTGGTCGTCTGTCTATAGTCTCTAGTGCTCTAGTCTCTGCGTCTCTAGTCTCCGAGTCTCTAGTCTCAGTCTCTGGTCTCTGGTCTGTAGTCTCTAGTCTGCGCCTCTGAGTCTCGAGTGCTAGTCTCTTGTCTCTGGTGCTGGGTGTCTGGTCTGCAGTCTGAGTCTCTAGTCTGCTTGGTCTCGGTGTCTACAGTGTCCAGTGCAGGTCTCTAGTCTCACAGTCTGCGAGTCTCTGAGTATCTAGTCTGCGGTCTCTGGTCTACAGTGCTGCGGTCCTCAGTGCGCCTCTCTAGTGTCTGAGTGCTGCATAGTCTCTAGTATGCTAGTCCCTAGCTCTCTAGTCTCTAGTCTCTGAGTCTCTGCAGTCTCTAGTCTCATAGTCTCTGGTCTGCAGGTCTCTAGTGCGCCAGTCTCTGGTCTCTAGTGCGTGCGTCTCTAGTCTCTGCAGTACTGCTCTCTGCTAGCTCTGCTGGTCTCTGCAGTCTGCAGTCTCTGCGGTCTGCAGTCTCTAGTCGTAGTCTTAGTCGCAGTGCGCGGTCTGTGCTCTCTGGTCTGTAGTGCTGCGGTCGCGTGGTCGTCTGAGTGCGTGTCTCTGGTCTCTAGTCTGCGAGTCTGCGAGTCTCTAGTCTCTAGCTTCTGCAGTCTCTAGTCGTCTGGTCGCAGTCTCCAGTCTGCAGTCTGCAGCCTCTGAGATCTAGTCTGCAGTCTCTAGTGTCTGGCTGCAGTCTCTGGCCTCTGTGCGCCGTCTGTAGTCTCTGGTCTCTGGTCTGTAGTGTCTGAGTGTCTAGTCTGCAGTCTCTGGTCTCTGAGTGCGGTCTCGCAGTCTGCGTCTGCGGTCTCTGAGTCTCTAGTCTGCGGTCTCTAGTCTGCTAGTCGCGGTCTGCAGTCTGCTAGTCTGCTGGTCTACTAGTCTCGCAGTGCGGTCTCTAGTCTCTAGTCTGCGGTCTCTAGTCTCTGAGTCTGCAGGTCTCTAGTCTCTGCTGCAGTCTCTAGTCTCTAGTCCTGCAGTCTCTGCAGTCTGCAGTCTCTAGTCTCTAGTCTCAGTCCATGCTAGTCTCTAGTCGTCTAGTCTCTGGTCTCTAGTCTGCTGGTCTCTAGTCTCTAGTCTCTGGTCTGCAGTCTGCAGTCTCTGGTCTCTGGTCTCTAGTGCTGCGGTCTCTAGTCTCCAGTGCGCGGTCTCTAGTCTCTGGTCTGCGGTCTCTGGTCTCTGTCTGCAGTCTCTGGTCTGCAGTGCGGTCTGCTAGTCTGCAGTCTCTGGTCTCTAGTCTCTGGTCTGCAGTCTCTAGTCTGCGAGTCTCTGAGTCTCTGGTCTGCAGTCTCTGGTCTCAGTCGCAGTCTGTAGTCTCTGGTCTGCTGGTCTCTGGTCTGCTGGTCTCTGGTCTGCCATGACTAGGTCTCTAGTCTGCAGTCGGTCTCTGGTCTGCTAGTCTGCAGTCTGCTAGTCTCGCGGTGCTGCAGTCTCTGGTCTGCTAGTCTCTAGTCTGCAGTCGCGGTCTCTAGTCTCTGCAGTCTGCGGTCTCTGAGTCTCTGTCTGCGGTCTCTAGTCTCTGGTGCCGTCTCTGGTCTCGTAGTCTGCTGCGGTCTCTGGTCTCTGGTATGCTCTGGTCTCTGGTCTCTAGTCTCACAGTCTGCTAGTGCTCTGGTCTCTAGTCTGCAGTCGCAGTCTCTAGTCTCTGGTCTGCAGTCTCTAGTCTCTGATGCAGTCTCTGGTCTCTAGTCTACGAGTCTCTGGTCTCTAGTCTCTAGTCTGCAGTCTCTAGTCTCTGGTCTGCGGTCTCTGGTCTCTAGTCTGCGGTCTCTGAGTCTCTGCAGTCTGCAGTGCTCTGGTCTCTAGTCTGCAGTCTCTGGTCTGCTAGTCTCTGTAGTCTGCAGTCTCTAGTCTCTAGTCTGCGGTCTCTGGTCTCTGGTCTGCTGGTCTCTGGTCTCTGAGTCTGCTGGTCTCTGTGTCTCTAGTCTGCGGTCTCTGAGTCGCAGTCTGCGGTCTCTGGTGTCTGGTCTCTGGTCTCTGGTGCTGCGCTCTGGTCTGCAGTCGCTGCAGTCTGCGAGTCTCTGAGTCTGCTAGTCTCTAGTCTCTTGGTCTCTAGTGTCGCAGTCTCTGGTCTCTAGTCGCGGTCTCTGGTCTCTAGTCTGCAGTCTCTGGTCTGCAGTCTCTGGTCTGCAGTCTCTGAGTGCGGTCTGCAGTCTGCTAGTCTGCGGTCTGCTTAGTCTGCGGTCTGCTAGTCTCTGAGTACGCGTCTCTAGTCTCTGGTCTGCGGTCTCTGTAGTCTCTGGTCTCTGGTCTCTGGTCTGCAGTCTCTAGTCTCTGAGTCTGCAGTCTGAGTCTCTAGTCTCTGAGTGCGCGGTCTCTGGTCTCTAGTCTCTGGTGCAGTCTGCAGTCTGGTCTCTGAGTGCTGCTGTCTGCAGTCTCTGGTCTGCATGTCTGCGGTCTCTAGTCTGCAGTCTGCTGGTCTCTGGTCTCTGAGTGCGGTCTCTAGTCTCTGGTCTCTAGTCTGCAGTCTCCTAGTCTCTGGTCTCTGGTCTGCGGTCTCTGGTCTCTAGTGCTGCGTCTGCAGTCTCTGGTGCGGTCTCTGGTCTCTGGTCTGTATGCAGTCTGCGGTCTGCGTCTCTGGTCTCTGAGTGCGCAGTCTCTAGTCTCAGTCTCTAGTGTCTCGGTCTCTAGTCTCTAGTCTGCCGTCTCTGGTCTCTGGTCTGCAGTCTCTAGTCTCTTGTCTGCTAGTCTCTAGTCTCTGGTCCGCCGTCTCTAGTCTGCGTGCATGGTCTGTAGTCTCCAGTCTGCGTCTGCAGTCTGCTAGTCTGCTAGTCTGTCGTCTCTGATGCAGGTCTCTAGTCTCTAGTCTGCGGTCTCTAGTCTCGAGTCTGAGTCTCTGGTCTGCGGTCTCTGGTCTCTGGTGCAGTCTCTAGTCTCTGGTCGTAGTCTCTAGTCTGCAGTCTCGCTGGTCTCTGGTCTGCTAGTCTGCAGTCGGTCTGCAGTCTCACAGTCTGCAGGTCTCTGGTCTCTAGTCTGCGGTCTCTGGTCTACAGTCTCTGGTCTCTGGTCTGCGCGTCTGCGTCTCTGGTGCGCGGTCTCTGGTCTCTGAGTGCGGGTCTCTAGTCTCACAGTGCTCCTGGTCTCTAGTCTCGTGTAGTCTGCAGTCTGCAGTGCAGTCTCTAGTCTGCTAGTCTGCGATCTGCAGTCTCTAGTCTCTAGTCTCTAGTCTCTAGTCTCTAGCTCTAGTCTCTAGTCTCTAGTTTCTTGTCTCTAGTCTCTAGTCTGCAGTCTCTAGTCTCTGGTCTGCCGGTCTCTAGTCTGCAGTCGCAGTCTGCAGGTCTGCAGTGCTGCGGTCTCTAGTCTGCTAGTCTGCGGTCTCTAGTCTCCAGTCTGTCATCTCTGGTCTCTGAGTCTGCAGTCTCTGGTCTCTAGTCTGCGTCTCTAGTCTCTCAGTGCTGCAGTCTCTAGTCTCTAGTCTGCGGTCTCTGGTCTCTGTGCGCGTCTCTGGTCTCTAGTCTGCAGTCTCTGCAGTCTGTCGTCTGCTCTGCAGTGCTGCGGTCTGCAGTCTGCAGTGGTCTCTGGTCTGCAGTCTCTGGTCTCTAGTCTGCTGAGTCTGGTCTGGTCTGCAGTGCGCCGTCTCTAGTCTCTGAGTCGCGGTCTCTGGTCTCTGGTGCTGCGGTCTCTAGTCTCTAGTCGCGGTCTCACAGTCTGCTGGTCTACGGTCTGCAGTCTCTGGTCTGCAGGTCTCTGGTCTCTGGTCTCTGGTCTCTGGTCTCTGGTCTCTGGTCTCTGGTCTCTGGTCTCTGGTCTCTGGTCTCTGGTCTCTGGTCTCTGGTCTCTGGTCTCTGGTCTGCTGGTCTCTGGTCTGCAGTGCGGTCTCGGTCTGCAGTGCGTCGTGCTCTGGTCTGCAGTGCAGTCTGCAGTCTGCTGGTCTGCGGTCTCTAGTCTCTGGTCTGCTGGTCTCTGGTCTCTGGTCTGCTGGTCTCTGGTCTGCAGTGCGGTCTCTGGTCTGCAGTCTGCGGTCTCTGGTGCTGCGGTCTCTAGTCTCTGGTGCTGCGTGCATGGTCTCTGAGTGCGTAGTCTCTAGTCTGCAGTGCGCGGTCTCTGGTCTGCAGTGCAGTGCATCTGCAGTCTGCGGTCTGCTCTGTCTGCGGTCTCTGGTCTCTGCAGTCTCTGCGGTCTCTGGTCTCTGGTCTGCAGTCTCTGGTCTGCAGTGCTGGTCTCTGGTCTCTGCAGTGCGTCGTCTCTGGTCTCTAGTCTGCGGTCTCTGGTCTGCAGTGTGCAGTCTCTGCTGGTCTGCTAGTCTGCAGTCTCTGGTCTGCTAGTCTCTCAGTCTGCAGTGCGGTCTCTGGTCTGCAGTCTCTGGTCTCTGGTCTACGGTCTCGCAGTCTCTAGTCTCTGGTCTGCTAGTCGCAGTCTCTGAGTCTCTAGTCTCTAGTCTGCAGTCTGCAGTCTCTAGTGCGGTCTCTGGTCTGCGATCTACAGTCTACAGTGCGCGTCTCTAGTCTCTAGTCTGCGGTCTCTAGTCTCTAGTCTGCGGTCTCTAGTCTGCAGTGCTGTCAGTCTCTAGTCTCTGAGTGCAGTCTCTAGTCTCTAGTCTGGAGTCTCTAGTCTCTTGTCTGCAGTCTCTAGTCTCTGGTCTGCAGTCTCTAGTCTCTAGTCTCGCAGTCGCGGTCTGCGGTCTGCAGTCTGCAGTCTCTGGTCTGCGGTCTCTGGTCTCGAGTCTGCAGTCTCTAGTCAGTCGTAGTCTCTGGTCTCTAGTGCGCCGTCTCTGGTCTCTAGTGCTGCGTCTCTGGTCTCTGGTCTGCAGTCTCTGGTCTCTAGTCTGCAGTCTCTGGTCTGCAGTGCTACGCCTCAGTCTCTGCGTCTGCCTGCTGCTCTCTGGTCTGCAGTCTCTAGTCTGCAGTGCGCCAGTCTCTGGTCTCTAGTGCGTAGTCTGCAGTCTCTAGTGCTGGTCTCTAGTCTCTAGTCTGCGGTCTCTAGTGCTGCTAGTCTGCGGTCTGCAGTCTCTAGTCTCTGAGTGGCGTCTGCGGTCTGCAGTAGCCTCTGCAGTGCGGTCTGCGGTCTCTGGTCTGCGTGCGGTCTGCTAGTCTCTGGTCTCTGCGTCTCTGGTCTCTGGTGCGCGTCTCTGGTCTCTAGTCTGCCAGTCTCTGGTCTCTGGTCTGTGGTCTCTGAGTCTCTGGTCTGCGGTCTCTGGTCTGTGCTCGATGCGCGGTCTGCAGTCTCTAGTGCTGCGGTCTCTAGTCTCGCAGTGCAGTGTAGTCTCTGGTCTGCAGTCTAGTGTGCGTCTCTAGTCTCTAGTCTCTGGTCTGCGGTCTCTGGTCTCTAGTCTCTGCAGTCTGCGTCGGTCTCTGAGTCTCTGGTCTGCAGTCTGCTAGTCTCTGGTGCTAGTCTGCAGTCTCTGGTCTGTGGTCTGCGGTCTCTGGTCTGCGGTCTCTGGTCTCTGCAGTCTGCGGTCTCTGGTCTCAGTGCAGGTCTCTGGTCTGCAGTCTGCGGTCTGCGTACGCCGTCTCTGGTCTCTGGTGCGTAGTCTCTGGTCTCTAGTGCGAGTCTCTGGTCTGCAGTGCGTGGTCTCTAGTGCGGTCTCTAGTCTCGTGCGTGGTCTGCAGTCTGCAGTGCGTCTCTGGTCTGCAGTCTGCGGTCTCTGGTCTCTGGTGCGTAGTCTCTGGTCTCTGGTCCGTAGTCTCTGGTCTCTGGTCTCTAGTCGCAGTCTCTGGTCTCTGGTCGCAGTCTCTGGTCTGCAGTGCTGCGGTCTCTGGTCTGCAGTGCAGGTCTGCAGTCTGCAGTGCGGTCTGGTCTGCAGTCTGCAGTGCGTGTCTCTGGTCTCGGTCGCAGTCTCTAGTCTCTGGTCTGCTGGTCTCTGGTCTCTGGTCTCTAGTCTCTGGTCTCTGCAGTGCAGGTCTCACAGTCTCTGGTCTGCGGTCTCACAGTCTGCAGTCTAGTCTCTAGTCTGCAGTCTGCGTGTCTGTGTCTCTGGTCTGCGAGTCTCTGGTCTCTGGTCTGCGGTCTCTAGTCTAGTCTCTGGTCTCTGGTCTCTGGTCTGCAGTCTCTGGTCTGCAGTCTGTCTCTGGTCTGCTAGTCTCTGGTCTGCGGTCTCTAGTCTCTGAGTCTGCTAGTCTCTGGTCTCTAGTCTCTAGTCTCTGGTCTGCTAGTCTCTGGTCTCTGGTCACAGTCTGCAGTGCAGGTCTCTGGTCTGCAGTCTCTGGTCTGCTGGTCTCTGCAGTGCGTGCAGTCTCTAGTCTCTGGTCTCTAGTCTCTGGTCTGCGGTCTCTGGTCTGCAGTCTCTGAGTCTCTGGTCGTCTGCTAGTCTGCAGTCTGCGGTCTGCAGTCTCATGTGCATCTCAGTCTCTCTGGTCTCTGGTCTCTGCACGGTCTCTAGTCATCTGGTCTCTAGTCTCTAGTCTGCGGTCTGCAGTCTCTGGTCTGCGGTCTCTAGTCTCTGGTCGCAGTCTCTAGTCTCTAGTCTCGCAGTCTCTAGTCTGCTAGTCTCTGGTCTCTAGTCTGTTGTCTCTGGCCTGCTAGTCTCTAGTCTCTAGTCTCTAGTCTCTGGTCTCTAGTCTCTAGTCTGCAGTCATAGTCTCTGGTCTCTAGTCTGCTAGTCTCGTGCAGTCTCTGTCAGGTCTCTAGTCTCTAGTCTGCGGTCTCTAGTCTCTAGTCTCTGGTCTGCGGTCTCTGGTCTCTGGTCTGCGGTCTCAGTCTCTGGTCGCAGTCTGCAGTCTCTGAGTCTGCAGTCGTCTGCTAGTCTCTGGTGCTGCAGTCTCTAGTCTCTGGTCTCAGTGCGGTCTCTGGTCTCTGGTCTGCTGGTCTCTAGTCTCTAGTGCGGTCTCTGGTCTCTGGTCTGCGTCTGCTGTGCGGTCTCTGGTCTGCAGTCTCGGTCTGCAGTCTGCGGTCTGCAGTCTGCAGTCTGCGAGTGTGCTGGTCTCTAGTCTCTGGTTTGTCATCTAGTCTCGGTCTCTACGTCTCTGGTCTCTAGTGCGCAGTCTCTGGTCTGCAGTGCGCGTCTCTGGTCTCTGAGTGCAGTCTATGGTCTCTGAGTCTCTAGTGCAGTGCTGCAGTGCGTAGTCTCTGGTGCGTAGGTCTCTAGTCTGCGTAGTCTCTAGTCTGCGGTCTTTGGTCTCTCTGTGTGCGGTCTCTGGTCTCGGTCTGGGTCTCTGCGGTCTCTGAGTCTCTTGTCTGCGGTCTCTGGTCTCTGGTCTGCAGTCTCTAGTCTCTAGTCTGCAGTCTCTAGTCTCACGGTCTCTGGTGCAGTCTGCAGTCTCTGGTCTGC
This sequence comes from Lablab purpureus, assembly GCA_030347555.1. Taxonomy (NCBI): domain Eukaryota; kingdom Viridiplantae; phylum Streptophyta; class Magnoliopsida; order Fabales; family Fabaceae; genus Lablab; species Lablab purpureus. Next base: position 16,123 of record JAMXMO010000782.1, on the reverse strand, counting down.
GGGTCTACATGCTGTAGTCTCTGGTCTCTGGTCGCGTCTCTAGTCTCTAGTCTGCAGTCTCTAGTCTCTGGTGCGCGCTCTCTAGTCTGCGAGTGCGCAGTCTCTGGTCTGCAGTCTGCAGTCTGCTAGTCTCTAGTGCGCAGTCTCTGGTCTCTGAGTCTGCAGTCTGCAGTCTGCTGGTCTCTGGTGTGTCGTCTCTGGTCTCTGAGTGCGTCTCTGGTCTCTGGTGCGTAGTCTGGTCTCTAGTCGTGGTCTGTGGTCTCTGGTGCGCGTGTCTGGTCTGCAGTGCTGGTCTCTGGTCTGCAGTCTCTGTCTCTGGTCCTCTGGGTCTCTGGTCTGCAGTGCGCGGTCTGTCTGCAGTGCGGTCTCTGGTCTCTGGTGGTCTGCAGTCTGCAGTGCTGGTCTCTGGTCTCTGGTGCGCGGTCTGCTGGTCTCTGGTGCTGCGGTCTCTGGTCTCTGGTCTGCAGTCTCTGGTCTCTGAGTGCGTGGTCTGCAGTCTGCGGTCTCTGGTCTGCAGTCTGCGGTCTGCAGTGCAGGTCTCTGCTCTGCAGTGCTGCGGTCTCTGGTGCACGTCTCTGGTCTCTGGTCTGCGGTCTCTGGTCTCTAGTGCGCTGGTCTCTAGTCTCTGGTGCGGTCTCTGGTCTCTGTCTGCGGTCTGCAGTCTCGCAGTGCGGTCTCTGGTCTCCAGTCTGCTGGTCTGCTAGTCTCGGTCTGCAGTCTCGCAGTCTCTGAGTCTCCGGTCTCTGGTCTCTAGTGCAGGTCTCTGGTCTCTGGTCTGCGGTCTCTAGTCTGCTGCGGTCTGCAGTCTCTAGTCTGCGGTCTCTAGTCTCTAGTCTGTAGTCTCTGAGTCTCCAGTGCGCAGTCTCTGAGTCTCTGGTCTGCGGTCTCTGGTCTACAGTTTGTAGTGCTGGTCTGCAGTGCGTAGTCTCACAGTCTGCGGGTGCGGTCTGCAGTCTCTAGTCTGCGGTCTCTGGTGCGGTCGCGTAGTCTGCAGTGCGTAGTCTCTGGTCTCTGGTGCGCAGTCTCTGGTCTCTGAGTGCAGCGGTCTCTGGTCTCTGCGTGCTGCAGTCTCTGTCTGTGCAGTCTCTGGTGCAGTCTACGCTCCTGGTCTCTGAGTCTGCAGTCTCTAGTCTGCAGTGTCGTGGTCTCTAGTCTGCAGTGCGCGGTCTCTGGTCTGTGGTCTGTGGTCTCTGGTCTCTGGTCTCTGGTCTCTGGTCTGTGCAGTCTGCAGTCTCTGGTCTGCAGTCTCCAGTCTCTGGTCTGCAGTCTGCAGTCTGCGGTCTGCAGTCTGCAGTGCGCGTGTCTAGTAGGTCTGCTAGTCTCTGCTCTGCGAGTCTCTGGTCTCTGGTCTGCGGTCTCTGGTCTCTGAGTGCAGGTCTCTGGTCTCCAGTGCTGCAGTCTCTGGTCTCTAGTCTGCAGTCTCTGGTCTGCTGGTCTGCTAGTCTCTGGTCTCTGGTCTGCAGTCTGCAGTCTCTGGTCTGCTAGTCTGCAGTCTTGAGTGCCTGGTCTGCAGTCTGCGGTCTGCGTAGTCTCTGGTCTCTGAGTGCAGTCTCTGGTCTCTAGTCTCTAGTCTGCGGTCTCTGGTCTCTGGTCTGCGGTCTCTGGTCTCTAGTCTGCAGTCTCTGGTCTCGATCTGTCATCTGCAGTCTGCAGTGCAGTCTGCAGTCTCTGGTCTGCAGTCTGCAGTATCTGGTCTCCAGTCTCCAGTCTCTGGTCTACAGTCTCTAGTCCCTGGTCTACAGTCTGCGGTCTCTGGTCTGCGGTCTCTGAGTCTGCGGTCTCTAGTCTCTGGTGCGAGTGCTCTGGTCTGCTGAGTGCGTAGTCTCTGGTCTGCAGTGCTGCCAGTCTCTGGTCTGCAGTGCTGCGGTCTCTGGTCTGCAGTCTGCAGTCTCTGGTCTGCAGTATCACGGTCTCTAGTCTCTGGTCTGCGGTCTCTGGTCTGCTAGTCTGCCAGTCTCTGGTCTGCTAGTCTGTAGTCTCCAGTCTGCTGTGCAGTCTCTGGTCTCTGGTCTGTAGTCTCTGGTCTCTGGCTGCAGTCTCTGAGTCTGTAGTGTCGAGTCTGCAGTCTGCAGTCTGCGGTCTGCGGTCTCTTGTCTCTAGTCTGCAGTCTCTGGTCTGCAGTATGTAGTGCGGTCTCTGAGTCTCTAGCTCTGCGGTCTCTGGTCTCTGCTCTGCGTCGCAGTCTCTGTGCGTAGGTCTCTGGTCTGCAGTGCGCTGTGCTGCTGTCTGCAGTCCTCGTCTCTGAGTCTGCAGTCATCGGTCCATGGTCTCTGGTCTACGGTGCTCTAGTCTGCGTGTGCGGTCTGCAGTCTCTGGTGCGGGTCTGCAGTCTCTGGTGCGTGGTCTGCGAGTCTCTAGTCTCTGAGTCACGCGGGTGTGCGAGTCTCTAGTCTCACAGTCTAGTCTCTCCTGCGGTCTCTAGTCTCTAGTCGCGGTTTCTGGTCTCTAGTCGCGGTCTCTGGTCTGCGGTCTCTAGTCTGCGGTCTCTAGTGCGCAGTCTCTGAGTCTCAGTGCGTAGTCTCTGGTCTCTGGTCTGTAGTCTCTGGTCTCTAGTCTGCGAGTCTCTAGTCTCTGCGTGCAGTCTGGTCTCTGTGCTGCGGTCAGCATGCATCTCTGCGTCTGCAGTCGGTGCCTGCGTTTCTCAGTGCGGTCTCTGGTCTGCAGTCTGCGGTCTCTGCTTTCTGGTGCAGTGCGAGTCTCTCGTGCGAGTCTGCAGTCTCTGAGTGCGCAGTCTCTGGTCTCTGGTGCGCGGTCTCTGGTCTGCAGTGCATGGTCTCTGGTCTCTAGTCTGTCGTCTCTGGTCTGCGGTCTCGCAGTCTGCTAGTCTCTGGTCTGCAGTCTGCAGTCTGCAGTCTACAGTCTCTGGTCTCTGGTCTGCAGTCTCTAGTCTGCAGTCTCTAGTCTCTAGTCTGCAGTCTGTAGTCTGCAGTCTCTAGTCTCTAGTCTCTGGTCTGCAGTGTCTAGTCTCTAGTCTCTAGTCTGCAGTCTCTGGTCTCTGGTCTGCAGTCTGCAGTATCCAGTCTCCAGTCTCCAGTCTCTAGTCTCACAGTCTGCAGTCTCTAGTCTGCAGTCTCTGCAGTCTGCAGTGCGGTCTCTGGTCTGCAGTCTCTGGTCTGCGGTCTCTGGTCTCTAGTCTCTGAGTCTGCGGTCTCATGCGGTCTCTAGTCTCTGGTCTGCGGTCTCTAGTCTCGAGTCTCTAGTCTCTTAGTCTGCGGTCTCTGGTCTGCAGTCTCGCAGTCTCTGGTCTCAGTCTCAGTCTACAGTCTCTGAGTCTCTGGTCTCTGAGTCTCAGTCATTGGTCTCTGGTCATGTGGTCTCTAGTCTGCAGTCTGCGGTCTCTAGTCTCTGAGTGCGGTGTGTCAGTGCGGTCTGCAGTCTGCAGTGCGTCTGGTCTGCAGTGCAGGTCTCTGAGTCTCTAGTCTGCAGTGCTGTAGTCTCTGGTCTCAGTCTCTAGTCTCTGGTCTCAGTCTGTATCTGCGGTCTCTGGTCTCTGGTCTCTGGTCTCTGGTCTTGCAGTCTCTGGTCTCTAGTCTGCCGTCTGCAGTCTCTAGTCTCTGGTCTGCAGTCTCTAGTCTCTGGTCTGCAGTCTCAGTCTTTAGTCTTTAGTCTCTGGTCTGCAGTCTCTAGTCTCTAGTCTGCAGTCTCTAGTCTCTGGTCTGCAGTCTGCAGTGCAGTCTGCAGTCTCTAGTCTGCAGTCTCTAGTCTCCAGTCTCTAGTCTCCTAGTCTCTAGTCTGCAGTCATCTGGTCTCTAGTCTCGCAGTCTTGGTCTACGGTCTGCTAGTCTCTGGTCTGCGGTCTCTGGTCTGCAGTCTCGGGTCTCTAGTCGCAGTCTGCAGTCTGCAGTTGCGGTCTCTGGTCTCCTAGTCTGCGGTCTCTAGTCTGTGGTCTCTAGTCTCTGGTCTCTAGTCTCTAGTCTCTTATACGCAGTCTCTGGTCTGCTAGTCTCTAGTCATTGGTCTGCAGTCTCTGGTCTACGGTCTCTGGTCTGCAGTCTCCGTCTGCAGTGCGTTCTCTAGTCTGCAGTCTGCGGTCTCTAGTCTGCAGTCTTGCGGTCTCTGGTCTCTGAGTCTGCAGTCTGCAGTCTCACAGTCTCTGGTCTCTGGTCTCTGGTCTGCGGTCTCTCAGTCTCTGGTGCGCAGTCTCTGGTCTCTGGTCTGCAGTGCGTGTCTGCAGTCTCTGGTGCTGGTCTCTGGTCTGCTGGAGTCTGTGGTCTCGCAATCTGCATTCTGCGGTCTCTAGTACGCAGTCTGCTGTCTGCTGGTCTGCGGTCTCGGTGCAGTGATCTGCGGTCTGCGGTCTGCAGTGCTGCTAGTCTGCTAGTGCCTGTAGTCTCTGGTGCAGGTCTCTGGTCTCTGGTGCAGTCTGCAGTCTCTGAGTGCGGTCTACTGGTCTGCTGGTCTGCGGTCTCTGGTCTGCAGTCTGCGGTCTGCTAGTCTGCTAGTCTGCGAGTCTCTGGTCTGCAGTCTCTGGTCTGCAGTCTTTGATGCGCTGCTCTGCAGTCTGCTAGTGTGCGGTCTCTGGTCTGCTGTGCACGGTCTCTAGTGTTTGGTGCAGGTCTCTGGTCTGCGGTCTCTGTGCAGGTCTGCAGTCTCTAGTCTGCAATCTGCGGTCTATGGTCTCTGCAGTCTGCGGTCTACGAGTCTCTGGTCTGCAGTCTCGAGTCTCTGGTCTCTGAGTGCGGTCTCTAGTCTGCAGTGCGTCTGCAGTGCGAGTCTCTAGTCTGCAGTGCGAGGCCTGCGGTGCGAGTCTCTGCTGTCTCAGTCTCGGTCTACTGGTCTCACGTGCTCGGTCTGCTGTTCTGCAGTGCAGGTCTCGTAGTCTCTAGTGCAGTCTCTTGTCTCCAGTGCGCGGTCTGCTAGTCACAGTCTCTAGTCTCTAGTCTGCGGTCTCTGGTCTCTGGTCTGCAGTGCGTGTGCAGGTCTCTGAGTGCTGCGGTCTCTGGTCTGCAGTGCGGTCTGCAGTGTCTGCAGTCTGCGGTCTCTAGTCTGCAGTGCGCGGTCTCTGGTCTCTGAGTCTCTGTGTGCAGTCTACGGTCTATAGTGCGGTCTCGGTCTGGTCTCTGCAGTCTCTGAGTCTCTGCGGTCTCTGGTCTCTGGTCTGCAGTCTCTGGTCTGCTAGTCTGCGGTCTCTGGTCTGCAGTCTGCCGGTCTGCAGTCTGCAGTGCTGGTCTGCAGTCTACGGTCTCTGAGTCTCTGGTCTGCGGTCTCTAGTCTCGCAGTCTCACAGTCTCTAGTCTTAGTCTATGGTCTCTGGTCTCTAGTCTGCGGTCTCTAGTCTCTAGTCTGCAGTCTCTGAGTCTGCGGTCTGCAGTCTCTGGTCTCTGAGTCTCTGCGTCTCTAGTCTCTAGTCTGCGGTCTCCGGTCTGCAGTCTGCGAGTCTCTAGTCTCTAGTCTCTGGTCTGCCTGAGTCTCTGGTCTGCAGTCTCTGCAGCTGCAGTCTGCTAGTCATTGGTCTGCAGTCTCTGGTCTCTGCAGTCTCGCAGTCATTTGGTCTGCGGTCTCTGCAGTCTCTAGTCTGCGGTCTCTAGTCTCTAGTCTCGGTCTCTGAGTGCAGTCTGCAGTCTGCAGTGCGGTCTCTAGTCTCTGATCGGTCTCTGGTCTGCAGTCTGCGGTCTCTAGTCTCTAGTCTGCGGTCTCTGGTCTGCAGTCTGCGGTCTCTGAGTCTGCGGTCTCTGGTCTGCTAGTCTGCGGTCTCTGGTCTCTGAGTCTGCGGTCTCTGAGTCTCTGCTCTGCGGTCTCTAGTCTGCATGCGGTCTCTGGTCTGCAGTCTGCAGTCTCTGCAGTCTGCAGTCTGCAGTCTGCAGTCTCTGTACTGCGCAGTCTGCAGTCTCGCAGTCTCTAGTCATTTGGTCTCGCAGTCTCTGAGTCTGCGGTCTTAGTCTCTAGTCTCCGGTCTCTAGTACTGCATTCTCTAGTCTGCTCTGCGAGTCTCTAGTCTCTGGTCTGCGAGTCTGCAGTCGTCTGAGTGCAGGTCTCTGGTCTGCAGTCCATGCGGTCTCGGTCTACAGTCGCGGTCTGCAGTCTGCAGTGCGCAGTCATCTCTAGTCTCTCAGTCTGCAGTACGCAGTCTCTGGAATCTCTGGCTGCGGTCTCTGCAGTGCGGAGTCTATAGTCTCTAATCTACATTCTGCGGTCTGCTAGTGCGTGGTCTGCTTGTCTGTGAGTGCAGCGGTCTCGGGTGCGCTAATTTGTCGGTCTCTGGTCTCCAGTACGTAGTCTCGTGCGTAGTCTGCTGAGTGCGGGTCTGCTAGTCTGCAGTGCGGGTCTGCAATCTCTGGTGCGGGTCTCTAGTCTCTGGTGCGGTCTCTAGTCTCGTAGTCTCGGTCTCTGGTCTCACAGTCTGCGGTCTGCAGTCTCTAGTATACGATCTCGCAGTCTTTAGTCTGCACTCTACTAGTCTATGGTGTGCGAGTCTCACAGTCTCCAGTCGCGGGTCTCTAGTGTTTAGTGCTGCGGTCTCGTTGGAATAAATGCGGTGAGTTTAAGAGGGGTGAATTAAACTTTCAAGATTTTGAAACCAATGCCCGATTATGAAAAACCAGATTCGGATTGAAGATTTAAATCGGTTTTTATAGGTTCTTGAAATGCTCTTTATCAATTGATCATATATCAATTCAATTTCAATTTAAACTTCAATTACCGAAAGTAAAGAGTTCAAGGGAAGAAGAACAACACGGGAGATTTATCTTGGTTCACCTTTCAACAAAGGCTACATCCGGTTTCCTAATCAAACAAATTCAATCAATTCACTTTAAAAACCGGTTTTACATGAACACTACATGCAAAACCGAAACGAAAGCTGCACCAAGTCTTGAACCCTACAAGACTTCTAAACACTGTAAAACCCTATTACAAGATCTCTTAATCACCACGATTAAGATACAAACACTGTGACTAGCCAACACACAAGAGGTGGATTGAATTCACCTGGAAATTCAATGCGAAGCGAAAGCAGAGCACCGGCAAGAACGGAAAAGCAGAGCATGCAATTCTTGATTTGATTCGCACTCAAATGAATCTTGATCGTCTTGGAGTGATTCGCAAAATGTTTTAGAGTGTATTAGGAACGTTCTTGCTCAATGGGTCTTTTAGAAAAGGTTTCGTCACTTAGTTCTTTAAGTTTCAAGATATATATAGAAAGCTGTTAAAGCGATTGCGAGGAAATAGTCGGTTAAAGCAGCGTTTTAGTCGGTTGTTTTCATTAAAAACCAATTTTCCGGTGAGCACTTGTTTCTTTGAAACTTGAAAACGATCGGTTGAAATCTCGTTTTAACTAGCTATTCAGAAAGCGAATTTCTGAAACAAAGCTACCGAGGATTTTAAGCTGGTTTAAATTTCAGCAGATCAGTTGAAATTTTCCAAAATACAAAGCTTTGAAAATGAAGAGCAGTTTAACTAGTTGAAATCAGATTTTTAACCGGTTAAAAAGCAGTTAAACCTTTGAAATCATTTTAAAACCTTTTTAAAACATTTCAAAACATTTTAAACTCAAGACTAAGATCAAGATAGATTGAAATGCATCATACCACACAACCTAAGACTCTCTAATCCTAAGACAAAATCTTCATTCTTCAAGCACCAACATCTTCATCATTAAAGGTGGTTGGAGACATCAAATCCACTTGAAACCAAGTCTTCAAGTCCAGCGGTCTCTAGTCTGCGGTCTGCAGTGCAGGTCTACGGTCTGCAATGTACAGTCTCGGTCTATGGTCTCTGGTCTCTAGTCTGCTCTCGCAGTCTCTAGTCTCTGGTCTCTGGTCTCAGAGTCTCTCGGTCTCTGGTCTGCAGTGCGGTCTCTGGTCTCAGTCTGCAGTCTGCAGTGCGCGGTCTCTAGTCTCTGGTCAGTGCCTGCAGTGCAGGTCTGCAGTCTCTAGTCTGCGGTCTCTGGTCTCTAGTCTGCGGTCTCTGGTCTCTAGTCTGCGAGTCTCTAGTCTCTGAGTGCAGGTCTCTGGTCTCTAGTGCGGTCTGCAGTCCTAGTCTGTAGTCTGCTAGTCTGCAGGTCTCTAGTCTCTGCAGTGCGGTGTGCAGGTCTCAGTCTGCGGTCTCTAGTCTGCAGTCTGCTGGTCTCTAGTCTCTGGTCTGCGGTCTCTGGTCTGCTAGTCTGCGGTCTCTGCAGGTCTCTGGTCTCTAGTGCAGTCTGCAGTCTGTAGTGCAGTCTGCTGGTCTGGTCTGCAGTCTGCAGTCTCTGGTCTCTAGTCTCTGGTCTGCAGTGTCTGGTCTCTGGTCTCTAGTCTCTGGTCTGCAGTCTCTGGTCTCAGTCTGCAGTCTCTGGTCTGCAGTGCAGGTCTCTGCGTCTGCAGTCTGCAGTCTCTGGTCTCTAGTCTCTAGTCTCTAGTCTCTAGTCTCTAGTCTCTCTAGTCTCTAGTCTGTAGTCTCTAGTCTGTAGTCTGCAGTCTCTAGTCTGCAGTCTCTAGTCTCGCAGTCTCTGGTCTCTGGTCTGCAGTCTCTGAGTCTGCAGTCTCTGGTCTGCTAGTCTGCGAGTCTCTAGTCTCTGGTCTCAGTGCTGCAGTCTCTGGTCTGCAGTCTGCGGTCTCTGGTCTGCTAGTGCGCAGTCTCTAGTCTGCTAGTCTGCAGTCTGCGGTCTCTGCAGTCTCTGGTCTGCTAGTCTCTAGTCCATTGTCTGCGGTCTGCAGTCTCTGGTCTGCAGTCTCTGAGTCTCTGGTCTGCGGTCTCTGGTCTGCTAGTCTGCGGTCTCTGGTCTCTAGTCTACGGTCTCTGAGTCTCTAGTCTGCGGTCTGCAGTCTCTAGTCTCTGGTCTGCGAGTCTCTGGTCTCTGCGTCTGCTGGTCTGCTAGTCTCCAGTCTCTGGTCTGCAGTCTGCAGTCTGCGGTCTCTAGTCTGTCCAGGTCTGCTGGTCTGCAGTCTCGGTCTCTGGTCTCTGGTCTGCGGTCTCTGAGTGCAGGTCTCTAGTCTCTGGTCTGCGGTCTCGCAGTCTCGTAGTGCTGCGGTCTCTAGTCTCTAGTCGCAGTGCGTAGTCTCTGGTCTCCAGTCTCTAGTCTGCGGTCTGCTGGTCTGCAGTCTCTGGTCTGCAGTGCGGGTCTGCAGTCTCTAGTCTCTGGTCTCTGAGTCTGCGAGTCTCTAGTCTCTAGTCTGCTGGTCTCTAGTCTCTGGTCTGCGGTCTCTGGTCTCTGCAGTCTCTGAGTCTCTGGTCTGCGGTCTCTGAGTCTCAGTCTGCGGTCTGCAGTCTGCAGTGCTGCGGTCTTTGGTCTGCAGTGCTCGGTCTGCAGTCTCGGTCTCTAGTCTCTGAGTCTGCAGTCTCTGGTCTGCAGTCTGCAGTCTCTGGTCTCTGGTCTCTAGTCTCTAGTCTCTGAGTCTGCTGAGTCTCTGGTCTCTGCAGTCGTAGTCTGTAGTCTCTAGTCTGCGGTCTCTTGTCTGCTGGTCTGCGGTGTCTAGTCTGCAGTCTGCGGTCTGCAGTCTCTAGTCTGCGGTCTGCAGTCTCTAGTCTCTGGTCTGCTAGTCTCTAGTCTGCGGTCTCTGGTCTCATGGTCTCTAGTCTCTAGTCGTGCTGCAGTCTCTGGTCTGCTGGTCTCTGGTCTCTAGTCTGCGGTCTCTGAGTGCAGGTCTCTAGTCTCAGTCTACGGTCTGCGGTCTGCACTGCAGTCTCGTGTCTCTGAGTGCGCAGTCTCGAGTCTGCGTGCAGTCTGCAGTCTCTAGTCTGCTAGTCTGCGGTCTCTAGTCTCTGGTCTGCTGGTCTCTAGTCTCTAGTCTCTGGTCTCTAGTCTCTAGTCTCTGGTCTGCTAGTCTCTAGTCTGCTGCAGTCTCTGGTCTGCGGTCTACAGTCTCTGCGTCTGCGGTCTGCTAGTCTGCGGTCTCTGAGTCTCTGGTCTCTGGTCTGCAGTCTCACAGTCTGCTAGTCTCTGGTCTCTAGTCGCAGTCTCACAGTCTCTAGTCTCTGCAGTCTCTGGTCTCTGGTCTCTGAGTCTGCGGTCTCTAGTCTCTAGTCTGCGGTCTCTGGTGGAGTCTCTAGTCTGCAGTCTGCAGTCTCTGGTCTCTAGTCTGCTGGTCTCTAGTCTGCTAGTGCGGTCTCTGGTCTCTAGTCTGCTAGTCTGCGGTCTCTGGTCTGCAGTCTCTGAGTCTCTAGTCTGCAGTCTACGGTCTCTAGTGCTGCGGTCTCTGGTCTCACAGTCTGCAGTCTGCAGTCTGCAGTCTGCAGTCTGCAGTCTGCAGTCTCTAGTCTACAGTCTCTAGTCTGCTAGTCTCGGTCTCTGGTCTCTAGTCTCTGGTCTCTAGTCTGCAGTCTCTGGTCTGCGGTCTCTAGTCTCTAGTCTCTAGTCTCTAGTCTCTGGTCTGCTAGTCTCTAGTCTGCTAGTGCGCAGTCTGCAGTCTGCAGTGCAGGTCTCTAGTCTTTGCTGCAGTCTCTGGTCTGCTAGTGCGGGTCTCTGGTCTCTGAGTCTGTGGTCTCCGGTCTCTAGTGCGGTCTCTGGTCTGCAGTCTGCGGTCTCTGAGTCTCTAGTCTGCGGTCTCTGGTCTCTAGTCGCCGGTCTCTAGTCTCTGGTCTGCAGTCTGCAGTCTCTGCAGTCTGCTGGTGCTGCGGTCTCTGAGTGCAGTCTCTGAGTCTCTAATCTGTTGTCTGCGGTCTGCAGTCTGCGGTCTCTGGTCTGCAGTCGCGGTCTCTGGTCTCTAGTCTGCAGTCTCTGGTCTCTGGTCTGCGGTCTCTGAGTACTGTAGTCACGTAGTCTGTAGTCTCTGGTCTCTGGTCACGCAGTCGCTGGTCTGCAGTTTGCGGTCTCATGGTCTGCGGTCTCTAGTCTCTGGTCTGCAGTCTCTAGTCGTCTGAGTGCTGCAGTCTCTGGTCTGCAGTGCGCAGTCTCTGGTCTACAGTGCGGTCTCTAGTCTCTGGTCTCGAGTCTCTGGTCTGCAGTGCGCGGTCTCTGGTCTCAGTCTCGGTCTGCTAGTCTCTAGTCTGCGGTCTCTGGTCTCTGAGTCTCTGCAGTCTCCGGTCTCTAGTCGCAGTCTGCGGTCTCGGTGCAGGTCTCTAGTCTGCTAGTGCGGTCTCTGGTCTCTGAGTCTGCGGTCTCTGGTCTCTGGTCTCTGGTCTCTGAGTCTCTGGTCTGCTAGTCTCTAGTCTCTAGTCTGCAGTCTGCAGTCTGCAGTCTGCAGTCTGCAGTCTGCAGTCTCTGGTCTACAGTGCTCTAGTCTCTGGTCTGCTAGTCTCTGGTCTCTCAGTCTCTAGTCTGCTGGTCTCTGGTCTCTGAGTCTGCGGTCTCTAGTCTCTGGTCTGCGGTCTCTGGTCTCTAGTCTGCAGTCTCTGGTCTCAGTCGCAGTCTCTGAGTCTGCAGTGCGGTCTGCAGTCTGCAGTCTCTAGTCTCTGGTCTCTGCAGTCTCTAGTCTCTAGTCTGCGGTCTCTGAGTCTCTAGTCTCTAGTCTGCGGTCTCTGGTGCAGTCTCTGGTCTCTAGTCTGCAGGTCTCTGGTCTCTGTGCAGTCTCTAGTCTCTGCAGTCTGCGGTCTCTGCGGTCTGCAGTCTGCGGTCTCTGGTCTCTAGTCTCAGTCTGCGGTCTCTAGTCTCTGGTCTCTGGTCTGCGGTCTGCGTCTCTAGTCTGCAGTCTCTAGTCTCTGGTCATCTGGTCTCTGAGTCTGCAGTCTGCGGTCTCTAGTCTGCAGTCTGCGGTCTCTAGTCTGCTAGTCTGCAGTCTCTGGTCTCTGGTCTGCAGTCTCTAGTCTGCAGTCGTCTGCGGTCTCTGGTCTCTAGTGCGCGGTCTCTGAGTCTGCTACTGCGCAGTCTCTAGTCTGCAGTCTCTAGTCTGCAGTCTGCAGTCTCTAGTCTGCGGTCTCTAGTGCGCGGTCTGCAGTCTCTAGTCTGCAGTCTCTGAGTCTGCAGTCTGCGGTCTCTGGTCTGCAGTCTCTGGTCTGTAGTCTCTAGTCTGCGGTCTGCAGTGCAGGTCTCTGGTCTCTGCAGTGCTGCAGTCTACGGTCTCTAGTGCTGCGGTCTCTGGTCTCTAGTCTCTGAGTCTGCTGGTCTCTGGTCTCTGGTCTCTGGTCTGCAGTCTCGCAGTCTGCTAGTCTGCAGTCTCTGGTCTCTGCAGTCTCTAGTCTCTAGTCTCTGCTCTCTAGTCTCTAGTCTGCAGTCTCTAGTCTGCAGTCTCTAGTCTGCAGTCTCTAGTCTGCAGTCTGCAGTCTCTAGTCTGCAGTCTCTGGTCTCTAGTCTCAGTCTCTAGTCTGCAGTCTCTGGTCTGCAGTGCAGTCTCTGGTCTCTGTCTGCGGTCTCTGGTCTCTGGTCTCTAGTCTGCAGTCTCTGCAGTCTCTAGTCTGCTGGTCTCTGGTCTGCAGTGCGCAGTCTGCAGTCTGCAGTGCGGTCTCTGGTCTCTGGTCTGCAGTCTCTGGTCTGCTAGTGCTGGTCTGCGGTCTCTAGTGCGTAGTCTCTGGTCTGCTAGTGCTGCGGTCTCTAGTCTCTCAGTCGCGGTCTCTAGTCTCACAGTGCGGTCTCTGAGTCTCTGGTCTGCTGGTCTCTGGTCTGCAGTCTGCGAGTCTCTAGTCTCTGGTCTGCGGTCTCTGGTCTCTGGTCTCTGGTCTGCGGTCTCTAGTCTCTAGTCTGCGGTCTCGAGTCTACAGTGCGGTCTGCAGTCTCTGCAGTCTGCAGTCTCTGGTCTCTAGTCTGCTGGTCTCTGGTCTCTGTCTGCGGTCTCTAGTCTCGTAGTCTCTAGTCTCAGTCTGCGGTCTCTAGTCTCTAGTCTCAGTCTGCAGTCTCTGGTCTCTGGTCTGCAGTCTCTAGTCTCTAGTCTCTGGTCTGCAGTGCTGCAGTCTCTAGTCTCGCAGTCTGCTGGTCTCTGGTCTCTAGTCTCCAGTCTCGTGCAGTCTCTGAGTCTGCTCTCACAGTGCGTAGTCTCTGGTCTGCAGTCTGCAGTCTCTAGTCTGCAGTCTCTGGTCTGCGAGTCTCTAGTCTCTGAGTCTGCAGTCTGCAGTCTTGAGTCTCACGGTCTCTGAGTGCTGCTAGTCTCTAGTGCTAGTCGGTCTGCAGTGCAGGTCTCTAGTCTGCAGTCTCTAGTCTCTCAGTCTGCAGTCTCTGGTCTCTAGTCTGCAGTCTGCAGTCTGCAGTCTGCGTCGTAGTCTCTAGTCTCTAGTCGCGGTCTCTAGTCTTTAGTCTGCAGTCTCTGGTCTGCACTGCTGGGTCTCTGGTCTCGTGCGTAGTCTCTCGGTCTGCAGTGCGGTCTCTGGTCTACAGTACGTAGTCTCGTAGTCTCTAGTCTGCGGTCTCTAGTCTCTAGTCTGCGGTGTCTGGTCTGCAGTCTGCGGTCTGCTAGTCTCTGCAGTCTGCAGTCTCTGGTCTGCAGTGTGCAGTCTGCAGTCTGCTAGTCTGCGGTCTCTGAGTCTGCAGTCTCTAGTCTCGAGTCGGCGGTCTCTAGTCTCTAGTCTGTAGTCTCTGGTCTCTAGTCTCTGAGTCTGCAGTCTCTGGTGCAGGTCTCTAGTCTGCAATCTACGGTCTGCAGTCTGCAGTCTCTTGTCTGCAGTCTGCGAGTCTCCGGTCTCTGGTCTGCGGTCTCTAGTCTCTAGTCTCTGATCTGCGGTCTCTGGTCTCTAGTCTCTAGTCTCGGTCTCTACTCTCTGGTCTGCAGTCTCTGGTCTCTAGTACTGCAGTCTGCAGTCTCTGCAGTCTACAGTCATGCTGGTCTCTAGTCTCTAGTCTGCGGTCTCTGGTCTGCTGCTGCGGTCTCTAGTCTGCAGTTCTGCGGTCTCTGGTCTCAGTCTGCGGTCTCTGCAGTCTGCCAGTCTGCAGTCTCTGAGTCTCTAGTCTCTAGTGCGCAGTCTCTAGTCTCTAGTCTCTGCAGTCTCTAGTCTCTGGTCTCTGAGTGCGCAGTCTCTGCAGTCTCTAGTCTGCGGTCTCTAGTCTCTGAGTCTCTAGTCTCTAGTCTACGTTCTGCGAGTCTGCAGTGCGTAGTCTCTGGTCTCTAGTGCGGGTCTCTGCAGTCTCTGGTCTGCGGTCTCTGTTGAGTCTGCAGGTCTCTAGTGTGCAGTCTGCGGTCTCATAGTCTGCCGGTCTCTGGTCTCTAGTCTGTAGTCTGCTGGTCTCTGGTCTGCAGTCTCTGCGTCTCTGCTCTGCTCTGTCTCTGCAGTCTCTAGTCTGCTAGTCTCTAGTCTGCAGTCTGCGGTCTCTAGTCTCTGGTCTCTAGTCTCCTAGTCTCACAGTCTCTAGTCTCTAGTCTCGAGTCGCTTAGTCTCTAGTCTCTAGTTCTGGTCTCTAGTCTCTAGTCTCTAGTACGTAGTCTCTAGTCTCTTATCTGCGGTCTCTGGTCTCTAGTCTCTGAGTCTCAGTGTCTAGTCTGTAGTCTCTATTCTCTAGTCTCTGGTCGCAGTCTCTAGTCTCAGTCTGCGGTCTCTTGTCTTTAGTGCGGTCTCCGGTCTCTGGCACAGGTCTCTGGTCTCCCGGCTGTAGTCTCCGGTCTCATAGTCTGCGAGTCTCTAGTCTCTGAGTCTGCGGTCTCTAATCTCAAGTCTGCTGGTCTCTAGTCTGCGGTCTCTGGTCTCTGGTCTGCGGTCTGCAGTCTACAGTGCCTGGTCTCTAGTCTCTAGTCTGCGGTCTCTTAGTCTGTAGTCTGCGGTCTCGAGTCTACAGTCTGCGGTCTCTAGTCTCTGAGTCGCAGTCTCTGAGTCTCTGTCTGCAGTCAGTCTCTAGTCTCTGGTCTGCGGTTTCTAGTCTCTGGTCTCTAGTCTCTGAGTCTCGTGTCTAGTCTCTGCAGTCTGCAGTCTGCAGTCTCTGGTCTCTAGTCTGCAGTCTCTAGTCTCTGGTCTGCAGTGCTGCAGTCTCTAGTCTGCTAGTCTCTAGTCCTAGTCTCTAGTCTCTAGTCTCTAGTCTCTGGTCTCTGAGTCTGCTAGTCTCTGCAGTCTCTGGTCTCTGAGTCTGCAGTCGTCTGGTCTCTGGTCTGCAGTCTCTGGTCTCTGTGAGTCTGCAGTCTGCGGTGCGTAGTCTGCAGTCACTAGTCTGCAGTGCGGATCTCTGGTCTCTAGTCTGCATCTACGGTCTCGTAGTCTCTAGTCTGCTAGTCTCTCAGTCTGCGATCTGCGTCAGTCTCTAGTCTCTGGTCATGGTCTCTTGTCTCTAGTCTGCGGTCTCCGGTCTGCATCACGAGTCTACAGTGCGTAGTCTCCAGTCTACGAGTGCACTGGTCTACTAGTCTGCAGTCGCGGTCTCTGAGTCTCTAGTCGCTGGTCTCACGGTCTCTGAGTCTCTGGTCTCTAGTCTCTAGTCTGCGGTCTCTAGTCTCGTAGTCTCTAGTCTCTAGTGCACGGTCTCTGGTCTCCGGTCTCTGAGTCTGCAGTCTCGGTCTCGGTCACTAGTCGCGGTCTAGTCATCTACAGTGCTGCGGTCTCGAGTCTGCAGTCGCGGTCTGCAGTCTCAGTCTGCGGTCTTGTCTTTGCTCTGCGGTCTCGAGTCTCTGAGTGCAGGTTTCCTGGTCTCTAGTACGTAGTCTCCGGTCTGCTAGTGCGTAGTCTCTAGTCTGCAGTGCGCGGTCTCTGGTCTCTGGTCTGCAGGTCCGTCATGTCTTTAGTGCTGGTCTGCAGTCTGGTCTGCGAGTCTCAGTCTCTGAGTCTGCGGTCTCTGCAGTGTCTGGTCTCTGAGTCTGCGGTCTCTGGTGCGGAGTCTCTGGTCTTTAATCTCGGTCTCACGGTCTCTGAGTGCGGTCTCTTGTCTAGAGTCTGCGGTCTCTTAGTCTATAGTGCGGTCTCAAGTCTGCTAGTCTCTGCAGTGCAGGTCCGACTGAGTGCAGCAGTCTGCAGTCTGCTATCGCGGTCTGCGGTCTTTATGCTGCGGTCTCTGGTCTCTAGTCTCTTATCTGCAGGTCTCTAGTCTCTGGTCTGTCATGCGGTCTCTGGTCTCTAGTCTCTGAGTCTCTGGTCTCTAGTCTGCTAGTCTGCTTATCGTAGTCTCTGGTCTGCTGGTCTCGCAGTCTGCAGGTCTCTGCGTCTTTAGTCTCGCGGTCTCCGGTCTGCACAGTGCGGGTCTCTGCAGTCTCTAGTACATGCAGTCTCCATTCTCTACAGTGCGCTAGTGTCCGGTCTACAGTACGCGGTCTCTAGTCTCTAGTCTGCGAGTCTCTAGTCTCTAGTTTGCGGATCTCTAGTCTCTAGTCCGCGGTCTCGCAATCTACTGAGTGCGGTCTGGCTCTGCAGTGCCAGTCTGCAGTCTCTG
>JAMXMO010000732.1:0-13155 GCA_030347555.1 Lablab purpureus | reverse complement strand
TGGCCGATTCTCGATCTCGATTCTAATCCTTCTAACTTTCACTAGTAAATCTCCCAAAAAAGGCCGTTTTCTATTTTATTTTTATTTTTGAAGTTTTATTGCTCCTATTTTTCATAGTTTCTGGTAGTGGTTCATATAGTTATACTTTGAATTTTGTTTTGAAATTTGGTGTACAGTCTTTTCATGATTTTAGGGTGGTACTCACAAAATTTTAGCTCATTTGGACTTCGTTTGCGTATAGTTCCAGATTTACCCCTATGTATGCATTATGTGTGAATTTCATGGTTGTGCATGACTAGAGGCGATCCGGGACAGTTACAACCCTTTGATCCTGAAATAGATAGAACCTTTCATACATTAGTTAGGCACACTCTAGGAATTTGTCTATAGATTCTATATCATTAGATACCATTAGTTTAAGTAGTTCTGAGCATTCTCCCTCTGTGTCTTAAAACTTTAATTCTGTGCTTGCTGATTCTGATTCTGATTCTAATCCTGCTAATTTTCACAAGTAAATCTCCCAAAAAAGGCTGTTTTTTATTTTATTTTTATTTTTGAAGTTTTATTGCTCCTATTTTTCATACTTTCTGGTAGTGGTTCATATAGTTATCCTTTGAATTTTGTTTTGAAATTTGGTGTACTCGTCTTTTCATGATTTTAGGGTGTTACTCACAAAATTTTAGCTCATTTGGACTTTGTTTGCATATAGTTTCAGATTTACCCCTATGTATGCTTTATGTGTGAATTTCATGGTTGTGCATGACTAGAGGCAATCGAGGACAGCTTACAACCCTTTGATCCCGAAAGAGATAGGACCTTTCATACATTAGTTAGGCACACTCTAGGAATTTGTCTTTAGATTCTATATCATTAGATACCATTAGTTTAAGTAGTTCCGAGCATTCTCCTCCGTGTCCGAAAACTTTAATTCCGTGCTTGCCGATTCTAATTCGATTCTAATCTCGGTAACTTTCACAAGTAAATCTCCCAAAAAGGCCGTTTTCTATTTTATTTTTATTTTTGAAGTTTTATTGCTCCTATTTTTCATACTTTCTGGTAGTGGTTCATATAGCTATCCTTTGAATTTTGTTTTGAAATTTGGTGTACTGTCTTTTCATGATTTTAGGGTGTTACTCACAAAATTTTAGCTCATTTGCACTTCGTTTGCGTATAGTTCCAGATTTACCCCTATGTATGCTTTATGTGTGAATTTCATGGTTGTGCATGACTAGAGGCAATCCAGGACAGTTACAACCCTTTGATCCTGAAACAGATAGGACCTTTCGTACATTAGTTAGGCACACTCTAGGAATTTGTCTGTAGATTCTATATCATTAGATACCATTAGTTTAAGTAGTTCTGAGCATTCTCCATCTGTGTCTGAAAACTTTAATTCTGTGCTTGCTGATTCTAATTCTGATTCTAATCCTGGTAACTTTCACAAGTAAATCTCCCAAAAAAGGCCGTTTTCTATTTTATTTTATTTTTTGAACTTTTATTGCTCATATTTTTCATAGTTTCTGGTAGTGGTTCATACAGCTATCCTTTGAATTTTGTTTTGAAATTTGGTGTACTCTCTTTTCATGATTTTAGGGTGTTATTCACAAAATTTTAGCTCATTTGGACTTCGTTTGTGTATAGTTCTAGATTTACCCCTATGTATGCTGTATGTGTGAATTTCATGGTTGTGCATGACTAGAGGCAATCCAGGACAGTTACAACCTTTTGATCCTCGAAATAGATAGGACCTTTCATACATTATTTAGGCACACTCTAGGAATTTGTCTTTAGATTCTATATCATTAGATACCATTAGTTGAAGTAGTTCTGAGCATTCTCCCTCTGTGTCTGAAAACTTTAATTCTGTGCTTGCTGATTCTGATTCTGATTCTAATCCTTCTAACTTTCACTAGTAAATCTCCCAAAAAAGGCCGTTTTCTATTTTATTTTTATTTTTGAAGTTTTATTGCTCCTATTTTTCATAGTTTCTGGTAGTGGTTCATATAGTTATACTTTGAATTTTGTTTTGAAATTTGGTGTACTGTCTTTTCATGATTTTAGGGTGGTACTCACAAAATTTTAGCTCATTTGGACTTCGTTTGCGTATAGTTCCAGATTTACCCCTATGTATGCATTATGTGTGAATTTCATGGTTGTGCATGACTAGAGGCGATCCGGGACAGTTACAACCCTTTGATCCTGAAATAGATAGAACCTTTCATACATTAGTTAGGCACACTCTAGGAATTTGTCTATAGATTCTATCATTAGATACCATTAGTTTAAGTAGTTCTGAGCATTCTCCCTCTGTGTCTTAAAACTTTAATTCTGTGCTTGCTGATTCTGATTCTGATTCTAATCCTGCTAATTTTCACAAGTAAATCTCCCAAAAAAGGCTATTTTTTATTTTATTTTTATTTTTGAAGTTTTATTGCTCCTATTTTTCATACTTTCTGGTAGTGGTTCATATAGTTATCCTTTGAATTTTGTTTTGAAATTTGGTGTACTGTCTTTTCATGATTTTAGGGTGTTACTCACAAAATTTTAGCTCATTTGGACTTTGTTTGCATATAGTTTCAGATTTACCCCTATGTATGCTTTATGTGTGAATTTCATGGTTGTGCATGACTAGAGGCAATCGAGGACAGTTACAACCCTTTGATCCTGAAAGAGATAGGACCTTTCATACATTAGTTAGGCACACTCTAGGAATTTGTCTTTAGATTCTATATCATTAGATACCACTAGTTTAAGTAGTTCTGAGCATTCTCCCTCTGTGTCTGAAAACTTTAATTCTGTGCTTGCTGATTCTAATTCTGATTCTAATCCTGGTAACTTTCACAAGTAAATCTCCCAAAAAAGGCCGTTTTCTATTTTATTTTATTTTTTGAACTTTTATTGCTCCTATTTTTCATACTTTCTGGTAGTGGTTCATATAGCTATCCTTTGAATTTTGTTTTGAAATTTGGTGTACTGTCTTTTCATGATTTTAAGGTGTTACTCACAAAATTTTAGCTCATTTGCACTTCGTTTGCGTATAGTTCCAGATTTACCACTACGTATGCTTTATGTGTGAATTTCATGGTTGTGCATGACTAGAGGCAATCCAGGACAGTTACAACCCTTTGATCCTGAAACAGATAGGACCTTTCATACATTAGTTAGGCACACTCTAGGAATTTGTCTGTAGATTCTATATCATTAGATACCATTAGTTTAAGTAGTTCTGAGCATTCTCCATCTCTGTCTGAAAACTTTAATTCTGTGCTTGCTGATTCTAATTCTGATTCTAATCCTGGTAACTTTCACAAGTAAATCTCCCAAAAAAGGCCGTTTTCTATTTTATTTTATTTTTTGAACTTTTATTGCTCATATTTTTCATAGTTTCTGGTAGTGGTTCATACAGCTATCCTTTGAATTTTGTTTTGAAATTTGGTGTACTCTCTTTTCATGATTTTAGGGTGTTATTCACAAAATTTTAGCTCATTTGGACTTCGTTTGTGTATAGTTCTAGATTTACCCCTATGTATGCTGTATGTGTGAATTTCATGGTTGTGCATGACTAGAGGCAATCCAGGACAGTTACAACCTTTTGATCCTGAAATAGATAGGACCTTTCATACATTATTTAGGCACACTCTAGGAATTTGTCTTTAGATTCTATATCATTAGATACCATTAGTTGAAGTAGTTCTGAGCATTCTCCCTCTGTGTCTGAAAACTTTAATTTTGTGCTTGCTGATTCTAATTCTGATTCCAATCCTTCTAACTTTCACAAGTAAATCTCCCAAAAAAGGCCGTTTTCTATTTTATTTTTATTTTTGAAGTTTTATTGCTCCTATTTTTCATACTTTCTGGTAGTGGTTCATATAGTTATCCTTTGAATTTTGTTTTGAAATTTGGTGTACTGTCTTTTCATGATTTTAGGGTGTTACTCACAAAATTTTAGCTCATTTGGACTTCGTTTGCGTATAGTTCCAGATTTACCCCTATGTATGCTTTATGTGTGAATTTCATGGTTGTGCATGACTAGAGGCGATCCAGGACAGTTACAACCCTTTGATCCTGAAATAGATAGAACCTTTCATACATTAGTTAGGCACACTCTAGGAATTTGTCTATAGATTCTATATCATTAGATACCATTAGTTTAAGTAGTTCTGAGCATTCTCCCTCTGTGTCTTAAAACTTTAATTCTGTGCTTGCTGATTCTGATTCTGATTCTAATCCTGCTAACTTTCACAAGTAAATCTCCCAAAAAAGGCCGTTTTTTATTTCATTTTTATTTTTGAAGTTTTATTGCGCCTATTTTTCATACTTTCTGGTAGTAGTTCATATAGTTATCCTTTGAATTTTGTTTTGAAATTTGGTGTACTGTCTTTTCATGATTTTAGGGTGTTACTCACAAAATTTTAGCTCATTTGGACTTCGTTTGCATATAGTTCCAGATTTACCCATGTATGCTTTATGTGTGAATTTCATGGTTGTGCATGACTAGAGGCAATCCAGGATAGTTACAACCCTTTGATCCTGAAATAGATAGGACCTTTCATACATTAGTTAGCCACAGTCTAGGAATTTGTCTTTAGATTCTATATCATTAGATACCATTAGTTTAAGTAGTTTTGAGCATTCTCCCTCTGTGTTTGAAAACTTTAATTCTGTGCTTGCTGATTCTGATTCTGATTCTGATTCTAATCCTGCTAACTTTCACAAGTAAATCTCCCAAGAAAGGTCGTTTTCTATTTGTTTTTTATTTTTGAAGTTTTATTGCTCCTATTTTTCATATTTTCTCGTAGTGGTTCATATAGCTATCCTTTGAATTTTGTTTTGAAATTTGGTGTACTGTCTTTTCATGATTTTAGGGTGTTACTCACAAAATTTTAGCTCATTTGGACTTCGTTTGTGTATAGTTCCAGATTTACCCCTATGTATGCTTTATGTGTGAATTTCGTGGTTGTGCATGACTAGAGGCAATCCAGGACAGTTACAACCCTTTGATCCTGAAATAGATAGGACCTTTCATACATTAGTTAGGCACACTCTAGGAATTTGTCTTTAGATTCTATATCATTAGATACCATTAGTTTAAGTAGTTCTGAGCATTCTCCCTCTGTGTCTGAAAACTTTAATTCTGTGCGTGCTTATTTTGATTCTGATTCTAATCATGGTAACTTTCACAAGTAAATCTCCCAAAAAAGGCTGTTTTCCATTTTTTTTTTATTTTTGAAGTTTTATTGCTCCTATTTTTCATACTTTCTGGTAGTGGTTCATATAGCTATCCTTTGAATTTTGTTTTGAAATTTGGTGTACTGTCTTTTCATGATTTTAGGTTGTTACTCGCAAAATTTTAGCTCATTTGGACTTCGTTTGCGTATAGTTCCAGATTTACCCCTATGTATGCTTTATGTGTGAATTTCATGGTTGTGCATGACTAGAGGCAATCCAGGACAATTACAACCTTTTGATCCTGAAATAGATAGGACCTTTCATACATTAGTTAGGCACACTCTAGGAATTTGTCTTTAGATTCTATATCATTAGATACCATTAGTTTAAGTAGTTCTGAGCATTCTCCCTCTGTGTCTGAAACCATTAATTTTGTGCTTGCTGATTCTAATTCTGATTCTAATCCTGCTAACTTTCACAAGTAAATCTCCCAAAAAAGGGCCGTTTTCTATTTTATTTTATTTTTTGAAGTTTTATTGCTCATATTTTTCACAGTTTCTAGTAGTGGTTCATGCAGCTATCCTTTGAATTTTGTTTTGAAATTTGGTGTACTCTCTTTTCATGATTTTAGGGTGTTATTCACAAAATTTTAGCTCATTTGGACTTCGTTTGTGTATAGTTCTAGATTTACCCCTATGTATGCTGTATGTGTGAATTTCATGGTTGTGCATGACTAGAGGCAATCCAGGACAGTTACAACCTTTTGATCCTGAAATAGATAGGACCTTTCATACATTAGTT
The DNA here is from genome assembly GCA_030347555.1 of Lablab purpureus. Taxonomy (NCBI): domain Eukaryota; kingdom Viridiplantae; phylum Streptophyta; class Magnoliopsida; order Fabales; family Fabaceae; genus Lablab; species Lablab purpureus. The sequence continues at coordinate 7,185 of JAMXMO010000732.1, read as the reverse complement.
AGGCACACTCTAGGAATTTGTCTTTAGATTCTATATCATTAGATACCATTAGTTGAAGTAGTTCTGAGCATTCTCCCTCTGTGTCTGAAAACTTTAATTCTGTGCTTGCTGATTCTGATTCTGATTCTAATCCTTCTAACTTTCACTAGTAAATCTCCCAAAAAAGGCCGTTTTCTATTTTATTTTTATTTTTGAAGTTTTATTGCTCCTATTTTTCATAGTTTCTGGTAGTGGTTCATATAGTTATACTTTGAATTTTGTTTTGAAATTTGGTGTACTATCTTTTCATGATTTTAGGGTGGTACTCACAAAATTTTAGCTCATTTGGACTTCGTTTGCGTATAGTTCCAGATTTACCCCTATGTATGCATTATGTGGGAATTTCATGGTTGTGCATGACTAGAGGCGATCCGGGACAGTTACAACCCTTTGATCCTGAAATAGATAGAACCTTTCATACATTAGTTAGGCACACTCTAGGAATTTGTCTATAGATTCTATATCATTAGATACCATTAGTTTAAGTAGTTCTGAGCATTCTCCCTCTGTGTCTTAAAACTTTAATTCTGTGCTTGCTGATTCTGATTCTGATTCTAATCCTGCTAACTTTCACAAGTAAATCTCCCAAAAAAGGCCGTTTTTTATTTTATTTTTATTTTTGAAGTTTTATTGCTCCTATTTTTCATACTTTCTCGTAGTGGTTCATATAGCTATCCTTTGAATTTTGTTTTGAAATTTGGTGTACTGTCTTTTCATGATTTTAGGGTGTTACTCACAAAATTTTAGGTCATTTGGACTTCGTTTGTGTATAGTTCTAGATTTACCCCTATGTATGCTTTATGTGTGAATTTCGTGGTTGTGCATGACTAGAGGCAATCCAGGACAGTTACAACCCTTTGATCCTGCAATAGATAGGACCTTTCATACATTAGTTAGGCACACTCTAGGAATTTGTCTTTGGATTCTATATCATTAGATACCATTAGTTTAAGTACTTCTGAGCATTCTCCCTCTGTGTCTGAAAACTTTAATTCTGTGCGTGCTTATTTTGATTCTGATTCTAATCATGGTAACTTTCACAAGTAAATCTCCCAAAAAAGGCTGTTTTCCATTTTTTTTTATTTTTGAAGTTTTATTGCTCCTATTTTTCATACTTTCTGGTAGTGGTTCATATAGCTATCCTTTGAATTTTGTTTTGAAATTTGGTGTACTGTCTTTTCATGATTTTAGGTTGTTACTCGCAAAATTTTAGCTTATTTGCACTTCGTTTGCGTATAGTTCCAGATTTACCCCTATGTATGCTTTATCTGTGAATTTCATGGTTGTGCATGACTACAGGCAATCCAGGACAGTTACAACCCTTTGATCCTGAAATAGATAGTACCTTTCATACATTAGTTAGGCACACTCTAGGAATTTGTCTTTAGATTCTATATCATTAGATACCATTAGTTTAAGTAGTTCTGAGCATTCTCCCTCTGTGTCTGAAACCATTAATTTTGTGCTTGCTGATTCTAATTCTGATTCTAATCCTGCTAACTTTCACAAGTAAATCTCCCAAAAAACGCCGTTTTCTATTTTTTTTTTATTTTTGAAGTTTTATTGCTCCTATTTTTCATATTTTCTGGTAGTGGTTCATATAGCTATCCTTTGAATTTTGTTTTGAAATTTGGTGTACTGTCTTTTCATGATTTTAGGGTGTTACTCACAAAATTTTTGCTCATTTGGACTTCGTTTGCTTATAGTTCCAGATTTACACCTATGTATGATTTATGCGTGAATTTCATGGTTGTGCACGACTAGAGGCAATCCAGGACAGTTACAACCCTTTGATCCTGAAATAGATAGGACCTTTCATACATTAGATAGGCACACTCTAGGAATTTGTCTTTAGATTCTACATCATTACATACCGTTAGTTTAGGTAGTTCTGAGCATTCTCCCTCTGTGTCTGAAAACTTTAATTCTGTGCTTGCTGATTCTAATTCTGATTCTAATCCTGGTAAGTTTCACAAGTAAATCTCCCAAAAAAGGCCGTTTTCTATTTTTTTTTTTTTTTTGAAGTTTTATTGCTCCTATTTTTCACACATTCTGGTAGTGGTTCATATAGCTATCCTTTGAATTTTGTTTTGAAATTTGGTGTACTGTCTTTTCATGATTTTAGGGTGTTACTCACAAAATTTTAGCTCATTTGGACTTCGTTTGCATATAGTTCCAGATTTACCCCTATGTATGCTTTATGTGTGAATTTCATGGTTGTGCAAGACTAGAAGGAATCCAGGACAGTTACAACCCTTTGATCCTGAAACAGATAGGACCTTTCACACATTAGTTAGGCACTCTAGGAATTTTTCTTTATATTCTATATCATTAGATAACATTAGTTTAAGTAGTTTTGAGCATTCTCCCTCTATGTCTGAAAACTTTAATTTTGTGCTTGCTGATTCTAATTCTGATTCTAATCCTGCTAACTTTCACAAGTAAATCTGCCAAAGAAGCCGTTTTCTATTTTTTATTTTATTTTAGAAGTTTTATTGCTCCTATTTTTCACACATTCTGGTAGTGGTTCATATAGCTATCCTTTGAATTTTGTTTTGAAATTTGGTGTACTGTCTTTTCATGATTTTAGGGTGTTACTCACAACATTTTAGCTCATTTGGACTTCGTTTGCATATAGTTCCAGATTTACCCCTATGTATGCTTTATGTGTGAATTTCGTGGTTGTGCATGACTAGAAGCAATCCAGGACAATTACAACCCTTTGATCCTGAAATAGATAGGACCTTTCATACATTAGTTAGGCACACTCTAGGAATTTGTCTTTAGATTCTATATCATTAGCTACCATTAGTTTAAGTAGTTCTGAGCATTCTCCCTCTGTTTGAAAATTTTAATTTTGTGCTTGCTGATTCTAATTCTGATTCTAATCCTGCTAACTTTCACAAGTAAATCTCCCAGAGAAGGCCGTTTTCTATTTTTTATTTTATTTTAGAAGTATTATTGCTCCTATTTTTCATACTTTCTGGTAGTGGTTCATATAGCTATCCTTTGAATTTTGTTTTGAAATTTGGTGTACTGTCTTTTCATGATTTTAGGGTGTTACTCACAGAATTTTAGCTCATTTGGACTTCGTTTGCGTATAGTTCCAGATTTACCCCTTTCTATGCTTTATGCGTGAATTTCATTGTTGTGCATGACTAGAGGCAATCCAGGACAGTTACAACCCTTTGATCATGAAATAGATAGGACCTTTCATACATTAGTTAGGCATACTCTAGCAATTTATCTTTATATTCTATATCATTAGATACCATTAGTTTAAGTAGTTCTGAGCATTCTCCCTCTGTGTCTGAAAACTTTAATTCTGTACTTGCTGATTCTAATTCTGATTCTAATCCTGCTAACTTTCACAAGTAAATCTCCCAAAAAGGGCGATTTTCTATTTTCTTTTATTTTTGAAATTTTATTGCTCCTATTTTTCATATATTCTGGTAGTGGTTCATATAGCTATCCTTTGAATTTGGTTTTGAAATTTGGTGTACTGTCTTTTCATGATTTTAGGGTGTTACTCACAAAATTTTAGCTCATTTGGACTTCGTCTATGTATAGTTCCATATTTACCCCCATGTATGCTTTATGTGTGAATTTCATGGTTGTGCAAGACTAGAAGGAATCCAGGACAGTTACAACCCTTTGAGCCTGAAACAGATAGGACCTTTCACACATTAGTTAGGCACTCTAGGCATTTTTCTTTAGATTCTATATCATTAGATACCATTAGTTTAAGTAGTTCTGAGCATTCTCCCTCTATGTCTGAAAACTTTAATTCTGTGCTTGCTAATTCTAATTCTGATTCTAATCCTGCTAACTTTCACAAGTAAATCCCCAAAGAAGGCCGTTTTCTATTTTTTATTTTATTTTTGAAGTTTTATTGCTCCTATTTTTCATACTTTCTCGTGGTGTTTCATATAGCTATCCTTTGAATTTTGTTTTGAAATTTGGTGTACTGTCTTTTTATGATTTTAGGGTGTTCCTCACAAAATTTTAGCTTATTTGGACTTTGTTTGCTTATAGTTCCAGATTTACCCCTATGTATGCTTTATGCGTGAATTTCATTGTTGTGCATGACTAGAGGCAATCCAGGACAGTTACAAACCTTTGATCCTGAAATAGATAGGACCTTTCATACATTAGTTAGGCACACTCTAGGAATTTGTCTTTAGATTCTATATCATTAGATACCATTAGTTTAAGTAGTTCTGAGCATTCTCCCTCTGTGTCTGAAAAGTTTAATTCTGTGCTTGCTGATTCTAATTCTGATTCTTATCCTGCTAACTTTCACAAGTAAATCTCCCAAAAAAGGCTGTTTTCTATTTTTTATTTTATTTTTGAAGTTTTATTGCTCCTATTTTTCATACTTTCTGGTAGTGGTTCATATAGCTATCCTTTGAATTTTGTTTTGAAATTTGGTGTACTGTCTTTTCATGATTTTAGGGTGTTACTCACAAAATTTTAGCTCATTTGGACTTCGTTTGCGTATAGTTCCAGATTTACCCCTATGTATGCTTTATGTGTGAATTTCATGGTTGTGCATGACTAGAGGCAATCCAGGACAGTTACAAACCTTTGATCCTGAAATAGATAGGACCTTTCATACATTAGTTAGGCACACTCTAGGAATTTGTCTTTAGATTCTATATCATTAGATACCATTAGTTTAAGTAGTTCTGAGCATTCTCCCTCTGTGTCTGAAAACTTTAATTCTGTGCTTGCTGATTCTAATTCTGATTCTAATCCTGCTAACTTTCACAAGTAAATCTCCCAAAAAAGGCCGTTTTCTATTTTATTTTTATTTTTGAAGTTTTATTGCTCCTATTTTTCATACTTTCTGGTAGTGGTTCATATAGCTATCCTTTGAATTTTGTTTTGAAATTTGGTGTACTGTCTTTTCATGATTTTAGGGTGTTACTCACAAAATTTTAGCTCATTTGGACTTCGTTTGCGTACAGTTCCAGATTTACCCCTATGTATGCTTTATGTGTGAATTTCATGGTTGTGCATGACTAGAGGCAATCCAGGACAATTACAACCCTTTGATCCTGAAATAGATAGGACCTTTCATACATTAGTTAGGCACACTCTAGGAATTTGTCTTTAGATTCTATATCATTAGATACCATTAGTTTAAGTAGTTCTGAGCATTCTCCCTCTGTGTCTGAAAACTTTAATTATGTGCTTGCTGATTCTAATTCTGATTCTAATCCTGCTAACTTTCACAAGTAAATCTCCCAAAAAAGGCCGTTTTCTATTTTATTTTTATTTTTGAAGTTTTACTGCTCCTATTTTTCATACTTTCTCGGTAGTGGTTCATATAGCTATCCTTTGAATTTAGTTTTCAAATTTGGTGTACTGTCTTTTAATGATTTTAGGGTGTTACTGACAAAATTTTAGCTCATTTGGACTTCGTTTGCTTATAGTTCCAGATTTACCCCTATGTATGATTTATGCGTGAATTTCATGGTTCTGCATGACTAGAGGCAATCCAGGACAGTTACAACCCTTTGATCCTGAAATAAATAGGACCTTTCATACATTAGTTAGGCACTCTAGGAATTTGTCTTTAGATTCTATATCATTAGATACCATTAGTTTAAGTAGTTCCGAGCATTCTCCCTCCGTGTCCGAAAACTTTAATTCTCGTGCTTGCCGATTCTAATTCGATTCTAATCCTCGCTAACTTTCACAAGTAAATCTCCCAAAAAAGGCCGTTTTCTATTTTTTTTTTATTTTTGAAGTTTTATTGCTCCTATTTTTCATACTTTTTCGTAGTGGTTCATATAGCTATCCTTTGAATTTTGTTTTGAAATTCGGTGTACTGTATTTTGATGATTTTAGGGTGTTACTCACAAAATTTTAGCTCATTTGGACTTCGTTTGCGTATAGTTCCAGATTTACCCCTATGTATGCTTTATGTGTGAATTTCATGGTTGTGCATGACTAGAGGCAATCCGAGACGCTTACAACCCTTTGATCCTCGAAATAGATAGGACCTTTCATACATTAGTTAGGCACACTCTAGGAATTTGTCTTTAGATTCTATATCATTAGATACAATTAGTTTAAGTAGTTCTGAGCATTCTCCCTCTGTGTCTGAAAACTTTAATTCTGTGCTTGCTGATTCTAATGTTGATTCTAATCCTGCTAACTTTCTCAAGTAAATCTCCCAAAAAAGGCCGTTTTTTTTTTTTTTTTTTTTTTTGAAGTTTTATTGCTCCGATTTTTCGTACTTTCTGGTAGTGGTTCATATAGCTATCCTTTGAATTTTCTTTTGAAATTTGGTCTACTCTCTTTTCATGATTTTAGGGTGTTACTCACAAAATTTTAGCTCATTTGGACTTCGTTTGCGTATAGTTCCAGATTTACCCCTATGTATGCTTCATGTTTGAATTTCATGGTTGTGCATGACTAGAGGCAATCCAGGACAGTTACAACCCTTTGATCCTGAAATAGATAGGACCTTTCATACATTAGTTAGGCACACTCTAGGAATTTGTCTTTAGATTCTATATCATTGGATACCATTAGTTTAAGTAGTTCTGAGCCTTCTCCATCTCTGTCTGAAAACTTTAATTCTGTGCTTGCTGATTCTAATACTGATTCTAATCCTGCTAACTTTCACAAGTAACTCTCCCAAAAAAGGCCGTTTTCTATTTTATTTTTATTTTTGAGGTTTTACTGCTCCTATTTTTCATACTTTCTGGTAGTGGTTCATATAGCTATCCTTTGAATTTTGTTTTGAAATTTGGTGTACTGTCTTTTCATGATTTTAAGGTGTTACTCACAAAATTTTAGCACATTTGGTCATCGTTTGCGTATAGTTCCAGATTTATGCCTACGTATGCTTTATGTGTGAATTTCGTGGTTGTGCATGACTAGAGGCAATCCAGGACAGTTACAACCCTTTGATCCTGAAATAGATAGGACCTTTCATACATTAGTTAGGCACTCTAGGAATTTGTCTTTAGATTCTATATCATTAGATACCATTAGTTTAAGTAGTTCTGAGCATTCTCCCTCTGTGTCTGAAAACTTTAATTCTGTGCTTGCTGATTCTAATTCGGATTCTAATCCTGCTAACTTTCACAAGCAAATATCCCAAAAAAGGTCGTTCTCTATTTTTTTTTT
>JAMXMO010000730.1:0-40250 GCA_030347555.1 Lablab purpureus | reverse complement strand
AATTGGGCATTGGGTTTCGAAAATCTTTGAAAGTTTAATTCACCCCCTCTTAAACTCGGCCATTTATTCCAACACTAGTCTCTAGTCTGCGGTCTCGAGTCTACTAGTCTGCGGTGTCTCAATCTCTAATTTGCGGGCTCTAGTCTTTGAGTACGTAGTCCTTATTCTCTGAGTCGGGAGTCTCCGGTCTGCGGTCTCTAGTCTCTAGTCTGCGAGTCTTTAGTCTCTATACTGCGGTCTCTAGTCTATAGTCTGCGGTCTCTGAGTCTGCGAGTCTCTAGTCTCTTGTTTGCAGTCTCTAGTCTCTGAGTACTGCCGTCTCTAGTCTCTGAGTGCGTCGTCTCTAGTCTCTTGTCTGCGGTCTCTAGTCTGCGGTCTCTACAGTCTCTAGTCTGCACTCTGCTAGTCTCACAGGCTCTCAGTCTGCGAGTCTCTAGTGTGCCGTCTCTAGTCTCTAGTTTGCAGTCTCTAGTCTGCCGTCTCCAGTCTCTAGTGTGCCGCCTCTAGTCTCTATTCGGCCGTCTCTAGTCTTTAGTCTGCCGTCTCTAGTCTCTACGCTGCCCTCTCAAGTCTCTAGTCTGCCGTCTCTAGTCTGTAGGCTGTCGTCTCTAGTCTCTAGTATGCCGTCTCTAGTCTCTAGTCTCCTGTCTCTAGTCTGCTATCTCTAGTCTCTAGTATGCAGTCTCTAGTCTCTAGTCTTTGGTCGCGAGTCTCTAGTCTCTGAGTGCAGGTCTCTAGTCTCTTGTCTGCGGTCTCTAGTGTCTAGTATGCGAGTCTCTAGCCTGCGGTCTCTAGTCTCTGCTTTGCAGTCTCTAGTCTGCAGTGCGCAGTCTCTAGTCTCAGTGCTGCAGTCTCTAGTCTGCGGTCTCTAGTCTCTAGTCTGCGGTCTGCAGTCTCTAGTCTCTAGTCTCTCAGTCTCCGGTCTCTAGTCTGCAGTCTCTAGTCTGCAGTCTCTAGTCTGCAGTCTCTAGTCTCTAGTCTGCGGTCTCTAGTCTGCTAGTCTCTTGTCTCTCGCGTGCGAGTCTACGGTCTCTATTCGGCGGTCTCTAGTCTCTGCTCTACCGTCTCTACTCTGCTACTCTGCAGTCTCTAGTCTCTAGTCTGCAGTCTCTGGTCTGCAGTGCTGCGGTTTCTGGTCTGCAGTCTGCTGTCTCTAGTCTCGAGTCTGCGGTCTCTAGTCTCTTGTGCGCAGTCTCTAGTCTGCTAGTCTCTCGTCTGCTAGTGCGTAGTCTCTGGTCTCTGGTACTGCGGTCTCTAGTCTCTTGTCGCGAGTCTTTAGTCTCTTGCTGCATTCTCGAGTCTCTTGTGCGCGGCTCTGTAGTCGTAGTCTGCAGTCTCTAGTCTCTAGTATACAGTCTCTAGTCTCTAGTCTGCAGTCTCTAGTCTCTAGTCTGCTGTCTCTAGTCTCTTGTCTGAGGTATCTAGTCTGCTGTCTCTAGTCTGCTAGTCTACAGTGCGCTGTCCCTAGTCTGCAGTGCGGTCTCTAGTCTCTAGTTTGTAGTCTCTAGTCTCTAGTCTCTAGTCTACAGTCTCTAGTCTCTAGTCTACAGTCTCTAGTCTCTAGTCTGTAGTCCTGTCTCTAGTCTGCAGTCTCTAGTCTCTCGTCTGCGGTCTCTAGCCTCTAGTCTGCAGTCTCTAGTGTCTAGTCTCTAGTCTCTAGTCAGCGGTCTCTAGTCTGCCGTCTCTAGTCTCTAGTTTGCAGTCCCCAGTCTGCCGTCTCCACTCTCTGGTGTGCCGTCTCTAGTCTGCAGTCTCTAGTCTCCTGTCTACAGTCTCTAGTCTGGAGTCTCTAATCTGCAGTATCTAGTCTGTAAGCCTTAGTTTCTAGTCTGCGGTCTCTAGTCTCTAGTCTCGAGTCTCTAGTCTCTCAGTCTATAGTCTCGAGTCTCTAGTCTGCGGTCTACGGTCTCTAGTCTGCGGTCTCTAGTCTCTAGTCTGCGGTCTGCTGGTCTCTAGACTCTAGTCGGCAGTCTCTAGTCTGCAGTCTCGAGTCTCTAGTTTGCGAGTCTCTAGTCTGCAGTCTCCGGTCTCTAGTGTGTGCGTCTCTAGTGCGTATTCGGTAGTCTCTAGTCTTTTGTCCACAGTCTCTAGAATCTGCTACGCCTCCCTAGTCTCTAGTGCGCAGTCTCTAGTCTCTAGTCGCAGTCTCTTGTCTCTAGTCTGCGTGTCTCTGGTCTCGAGTCCTGCAGTCTCTAGTCTGCAGTGCGTCGTCTCTGGTCCACTAGTTTGCAGTCTCTAGTCTCTGGTTTCCCTCTCTAGTCTCTAGTGCGTAGTCTCTAGTCTCTAGTCTGCAGTCTCTAGTCTCTAGTGCTGCTAGTCTCTAGTCTCTAGTCTGCAGTCTCTAGTCTCTAGTCTGCGGTCTCTAGTCTCTAGTCTGCGGTCTCTTGTCTCTAGTCTGCATTCTCTAGTCTCTGGTCTGCGGTCTCTAGTCTCTAGTCTGCAGGTCTCTAGTCTCTAGTCTGCGGTCTCCAGTCTCTAGTCTGCGGTCTCTGAGTCTGCAGTCTGCGGTCTCTGGTCTGCTAGTGCAGTCTCTGAGTCTCTAGTCTCTAGTCTCTAGTCTGCGGTCTCTAGTCTCTAGTCTGCGGTCTCTGGTCTGTAGTCTCTAGTCTGCTAGTGTGCCGTCTCTAGTCTCTAGTCTGCGGTCTCTAGTCTCTAGCTCTGCGCTCTCTGGTCTCTAGTGCTGCGGTCTCTAGTCTGCAGTGCTGCAGTCTCTAGTCTCTAGTCTGCAGTCTCTAGTCTCTGAGTCTGCTGGTCTCTAGTCTCTGAGTCTGCAGTCTCTGGTCTCTAGTGTCTGCTGGTCTCTAGTCTCTGCAGTCTGCAGTCTCTGCAGTCTCTAGTCTCTAGTCTACTGGTCTCTAGTCTCTGAGTCTGCTAGTCTCTGCAGTCTCTGAGTCTGCAGTCTCTAGTCTGCAGTCTGCAGTCTCACAGTCTCTGGTCTGCGAGTCTCTAGTCTGCAGTCTCTGGTCTCTAGTCTGCAGTCTCTAGTCTGCAGTCAGTCTCTGGTCTCTGTGTGTGGTCTCTAGTCTGCAGTCTGCAGTCTCTGGTCTACAGTCTGCAGTCTCTGGTCTGCAGGTGCTGGTCTCTAGTCTCTGGTCTGCTCTGGTCTGCAGTCTCGAGTCTGCAGTCTCTGGTCTCTTGTCTGCAGTCACTGGTCTGCAGTCTCTCGTCTCGCAGTGCTCATCTCTAGTCTGCAGTCTGCGGTCTCTAGTCTCAGTCTGCGGTCTCTAGTCTCTTGTCTGCGGTCTCTAGTCTCTTGCCTGCGGTCTGTAGTCTCTGTGTCTGCGGTCTCTAGTCTCTGGTCTGCGAGTCTCTAGTCTCTAGTATGCGGTCTACGGTCTCTAGTCTGCAGTCGGTCTGCAGTCTCTAGTCTGCAGTCTCTAGTCTCTGGTCTGAAGTCTCTTGTCTGCGGTCTCTAGTCTCTAGTCTGCGGTCTGCGGTGTCTAGTCTGCGGTCTCTGGTCTGCGGTCTCTGAGTCAGCTACTGCTGCAGCTCTCTAGTCTCTAGTCTGCGGTCTCTAGTCTGCTAGTCTGCGGTCTCTGAGTCTCTAGTCTGCGGTCTCTAGTCTGCAGTCTCCAGTCTCTGGTCTCTAGTCTCTGCAGTCTGCAGTCTCTGGTCTCTAGTCTCGGTCTGCAGTCGCTAGTCTCTGGTCTGCAGTCTCTGGTCTCTGAGTCTGCAGGTCTCTAGTGTGCAGTCTGGTCTGCGAGTCTCTAGTCTCTGGTCTCTAGTCTCCGGTCTCTAGTCTGCAGTCTGCTCGTCTGCAGTCTCTAGTCTGCAGTCTGCGGTCTCCAGTCTGCAGTCTCTAGTCTCTCGGTCGCAGTCTCTGGTCTGCAGTTCGGCAGTCTCCAGTCTCTGCTCTGCAGTCTCTAGTCTGCTGTCTCGGTCTCTGGTCTCTGGTGCTGCAGTCTCTGGTCTGCAGTCTGCAGTCTCTAGTCTGCAGTGCAGTCTCTGGTCTCTAGTCTGCGTGTCTCTAGTCTCAGTGCACGGTCTCTGGTCTGCTTGTGCGTAGTCTCTAGTCTCTTGTGCTGGTCTCTGGTCTGCAGTCTCTCGTCTGCAGTGCGTAGTCTCTAGTCTCTGCAGTCTGCGGTCTCTGAGTCTCTTGTCTGCGGTCTCTAGTCTCTTGCTGCATTCTCGAGTCTCTTGTGCGTGCTGTAGTGCGTAGTCTGCAGTCTCTAGTCTCCAGTATGCGGTCTCTGGTCTGCTAGTCTGCAGTCTCCGGTCTCTAGTGCGTAGTCTCTGTTCTGCAGTGCTGCGGTCTCTGGTCTCTGGTGCTGCTGTCTCTGCTCTCGAGTCTGCGGTCTCTGGTCTCTCGTCTCCAGTCTCTGGTCTGCAGTCTCCAGTCTCTAGTCTCCAGTCTCTAGTCTGCAGTCTCTGGTCTCTAGTCTGTAGTCTCCGGTCTGCGGTCTCTAGTCGCAGTCTCTAGTCTCTAGCCTGCGGTCTCTAGTCTGCAGTCTCTAGTCTCTGCGTGTGTCGGTCTCTAGTCTCTGGTCGGCAGTCTCTGGTCTGCTAGTCTGCGGTCTGCAGTCTCTGAGTCTGTAGTCTCTGCAGTCTCCAGTCTGTCGTCTCTTGTCTGCAGTCTCGAGTCTCTGGTCTCGAGTGCGGTCTCTAGTCTCTTGTCTGCAGTCTCTAGTCTGCTAGTCTCTCGTCTCGGTCTGTCATCTCTGAGTCTGCAGTGCGGTCTCTAGTCTCTGGTCTGCGGTCTCCATTCTCTTGTCGCGGTCTGCAGTCTGCTTGCATGCGGTCGTAGTCTCTTGTCTGCGGACTCTAGTCTACAGTCTGCGAGTCTCTGAGTCTGCTAGTCTGCGGTCTCTGGTCTCTGCAGTCTGCAGTCTCAAGTCTCTAGTCTGCGGTCTCTAGTCTCTAGTGCTGCATTCTCTAGTCTCTGCAGTGCGGTCTCTGCAGTCTCTGGACTGCTAGTCGGCGATCTGCAGTCGTCATCTCGAGTCTACAGTTTGCAGGTCTCTAGTCTGCAGTCCCAGGTCTCTAGTGTGTCATCTCTAGTCTGTATTCGGTAGTCTCTAGTCTTTTGTCCACGGTCTCTGGAATCTACTGCGCCTCCTAGTCTGCAGTCTGCAGTCTCTGGTCTGCAGTGCGTAGTCTCTTGTCTGCAGTCTGCTGGTCTCTGGTCTCGAGTGCGCCGTCTCTGGTCTGCAGTGCTGTAGTCTCTGGTCCCTGGTTTGCAGTCTCTGGTCTCTGGTTTCCCTCTCTGGTCTCTAGTGCGTAGGTCTCTAGTCTCTAGTCTCACGAGTCTCTGGTCTCGAGTGCTGCAGTCTCTAGTCTGCAGGTCTGCAGTCTGCTAGTCTGCAGTCTGCGGTCTCTAGTCTCTGCAGTCTGCGGTCTGCAGTCTTCGGTTTGCATTCTCTAGTCTCTTGTCTGCGGTCTGCAGTGTCTCAGTCTGCAGTCTCTAGTCTCTAGTCTGCGGTCTGCAGTCTCTGCAGTCTCACAGTCTCCGGTCTGCGGTCTCTAGTCTGCTAGTCTGCGGTCTCTAGTCTCCGGTCTGCGGTCTCCGGTCTGCAGTGCTGCGGTCTGCAGTCTCTAGTCTGCAGTGCGGTCTCTGGTCTGCTAGTCTGCGGTCTGCAGTGCTGTGGTCTCTGGTGCGTGGTCTACAGTGCGTCGGTCTGCAGTCTGCTGGTCTGCTAGTCTGCGGTCTCTGGTCTGCTGTCTGCGCTCTCTGCAGTCTGCAGTCTGCAGTCTCTGGTCTGCAGTGCGTGGTCTCTGTTCTGCAGTGCGTAGGTCTCTGGTCTGCAGTCTGCTGTCTGCTCTCCAGGTCTGCAGTCTCTGGTCTCTAGTGCTGCTGGTCTCTGGTCTCTGCTGCGCCTCTCTGGTCTGCTAGTCTGCGGTCTGCTGGTCTGCAGTGCGTAGGTCTGCTGTTCTGCAGTCTGCAGTCTCTGGTCTCAGTGCTGGTCTGCAGTCTCTAGTCTCTTGTCAGCGGTCTGCTGGTCTCTGGTCTGCGGTCTCTAGTCTCTGTGTCTCTGGTCTCTGAGTCTCTAGTCTCCGGTCTGCGGTCTCTAGTCTGCAGTCTCTGGTCTACAGTCTCTGGTCTGCAGTCTGCTGAGTCTCTGGTCTCTCGGTGCTGTCGTCTCTGAGTCTGCTGTTCGGTAGTCTCTGGTCTCTGCGTCTGCTAGTCTCTGGTCTCTGGTGCGTAGTCTCTAGTCTCTAGTGCGTAGGTCTCTTGTCTGCTAGTCTCTGAGTCTCTGGTCTCAGGTCTGCAGTCTCTGGTCTGCAGTCTCTAGTCTCTGGTCTGCAGTTGGTCTGCAGTCTCTAGTCTCCAGTCTGCGGTCTCTAGTCTCTTGTCTCTGGTCTCTAGTCTCTGGTCTCCGGTCTGCGGTCTCTAGTGCTGCAGTCTCCAGTCTCTGGCCTGCGGTCTCCAGTCTGTAGTCTCTAGTCTCTGCAGTGTGTAGGTCTCTAGTCTCTATTCTGCAGTCTCTAGTCTCTAGTCTGCAGTCTCTAGTCTGTAGTCTGTAGTCTCTAGTCTCTGGTCTGTAGTCTCTTGTCTCCAGTCTGCAGTCTCTAGTCTCGAGTCTGCAGTCTCTGGTCTCTTGTCTGCGGTCTCTAGTCTACAGTCTCTCGTCTGCAGTGCATCATCTCAGTCTCTAGTCTGCGGTCTCTAGTCTCTAGTCTCTAGTCTGCGGTCTCTGGTCTCTAGTCTGCAGTCTCTATTCTCTTGTCTGCGGTCTCTAGTCTCTGTGCTGCGGTCTGTAGTCTCTTGTCTGCGGACTCTAGTCTCTAGTCTGCGGTCTCTAGTCTCCAGTATGCGGTTTACGGTCTGCAGTCTGCGGTCTACGGTCTCACAGTGCTGCTGTCTCTAGTCTCTAGTCTCTCGTCTCGAGTCTCTGGTCTGCGGTCTCTAGTCTCTGTCTGCGGTCTCAGGTGTCTGCAGTCTGCGGTCTCTAGTCTGCGGTCTCTAGTCACTGCTCTGCACTCTGTAGTCTCTGAGTCTGCGGTCTCTCAGTCTCTAGTCTGCGGTCTGCTAGTCTCTCAGTCTGCGGTCTCTGGTGTCTAGCTGCGAGTCTCTAGTCTACGGTCTCTGGTCTCTGGTTTCTAGTCTCTAGTGCGTCGGTCTCCAGTCTGCAGTCTCCGGTCTGCCGGTCTCTGGTCTGCAGTGCGCCATCTCTAGTCTCTAGTCTGCAGTCTCTGGTCTGCTAGTGCTGCCGTCTCTAGTCTCTAGTCTTTCTTGTCTAGTCTCTGCAGTCGCAGTCGTGCTCTGCAGTGCGGTTTCTAGTCTCACAGTCTGCACTCTCTAGTCTGCTACTCATGGTCTCTGGTCTGCAGTGCGTGGTCTTTGGTCTCTGGCACAGGTCTGCAGTCTCTTGTGCGAGTCTCTTGTCTGCGGTCTGCTAGTCTCTGTCTGCGGTCTGCGGTGTCTCAGTCTGCGGTCTCTAGTCTACAGTCTATAGTCTCTAGTCTGCAGTGCAGGTCTCTGAGTGCGCCATCTCTGGTCTCTAGTGCGGATCTCTGGTCTCCAGTCTCTGCAGTGCGTAGTCCTGTGGTCTCTGGTGTGGGTCTCTGGTCTCTTGTCTTCGGTCTGCAGTGCGTGCAGTCTGCGGTCTCTGCAGTCTCGCAGTACGTAGTCTGCGGTCTGCTAGTCTCTAGTCTGGATTCTGCAATCTCTGTGCACGGACTTTGGTCTCTGGTTTGTAGTCTTTAGTCTCTGAGTCGGAGTCTCTAGTCACTCGTCTGCTGTCTACTAGTCTGCTCGTCTGCGTCTCTAGTCTCTAGTCTCTGCTCTGCAGTCTGCGGTCTCTCAGTCTCTAATCTCTTGTCGGCGGTCTCTAGTCTCTAGTCGCGGGTCTCTAGTCTCCGGTCTGCGAGTCTCTAGTCGCTGAGTCTGCGGTCTCTGAGTCGCTAGTCTGCGGTCTGCTAGTCTCTAGTCTGCTGGTCTGCTGGTCTGCGGTCTCTAGTCTGCTGGTCTGCGGTCTGCAGTCTCTAGTCTGCGGTCTCTGGTCTCTGGTCTGCAGTCTGCAGTCTCTAGTCTGCGGTCTCTAGTCGCTAGTCTGCGGTCTGTAGCCTGCAGTCTGCGTAGTCTCTGGTCTGCGGTCTCTGGTCTCACAGTCTACGAGTCTGCTGTCTGCAGTCTCTGCAGTCTCTCGTGCGGAGTCTCTAGTCTGCGGTCTCTGGTCTCTTGTCTGCAGTCTGCGGTCTCTAGTCTGCGGTCTCTAGTCTCCAGTTTGCGGTCCACAGTCTGCTAGTCTGCGGCTCTGCTAGTCTCTGAGTGCGGTCTCTAGTCTCTAGTGTCTGGTCTGCGGTCTCTGAGTCTCTAGTCTCTGGTCTCTGGTCTCTGAGTCTGCAGTCTCTAGTCTCAGTGCAGTCTCTAGTGCAGTCTCTGGTCTGCAGTGCAGTCTCTGCAGTCTGCAGTCTGCAGTCTCTGGTGTGCGGTCGGTGGTCTCTAGTCTCGAGTCTCTGGTCTACAGTCTCCAGTCTCTAGTCTGCAGTCTCTAGTCTGCAGTCTCCAGACTCTAGTCTGCAGTCTCCAGTCTGCAGTCTCTGTCTCTCGTCTCTCGTCTCTAGTCTCTAGTCTGCTAGTCTCTGGTCTCCGGGCTTTGGTCTGCAGTTTGTAGTGTTTAGTCTGCTAGTCGAGTCTGCAGTCTGCAGTCTGCGGTCTCTGAGGCTGCGGTCTGCAGTCTCTAGTCTGCCATCTCTAGTCTTTGGTGCGGTCTCTAGTCTGCTGCTCTGCGGTCTCTGGTACGTAGTGCGTAGTCGTAGTCTCTAGTCTCTGGTCTGCAGTCTCCAGTCTCTGGTCTGCAGTCTGCAGTCTCTAGTCTGCAGTCTCTAGTCTCTAGTCAGTTGTCTCTAGTCTGCAGTATGCCATCTGCAGTGCGTAGGGCGTGAGTGCGCCATCTCTAGACTTTGGTTTGCAATTGCTAGTCTCCAGTCGGTAGTCTCTAGTCTCTCAGTCTTCCATCTCTAGTCTCGGTCTGCGGTCTCTAGTCTCTGCAGTCTGCGGTCTCTAGTCTCTAGTGCTGCGGTCTCTAGTCTCTGCAGTCTGCGGTCTGCTAGTCTCACAGTCTGCGGTCTCTAGTCTACAGTCTGCGGTCGTCTGTCTCTCGATGCAGTCTCTAATCTCTGACTGCGGTCTCCGGTCTCAGTGCGAGTCTGCTTGTCTGCGGTCTTTGGTCTGCGGTCTCTAGTGTCCAGTGCGGTTTCTGGTCTCTAGTCTGCGGTCCTCGTCCTGAGTGCGTAGTCTCTAGTGCGGGTCTCTGCTCTGCAGTCGCGGTGACTGGTCTGCAGTCTGCAGTCTCTGGTCTGCTGTCTCTGGTCTGCAGTCTCTGGTCTGCGCTCTGCGGTCTCTAGTCTTTAGTGCAGTGCGCCGTCTCTGCAGTGCTGCAGTCTCTGGTCTGCTAGTCTATGGTCTCTAGTCTCTGGTGCGCCGTCCACTGGTCTCTGAGTGCGCCGTCTCTAGTCTGCTAGTGCTGCTGTCTCTGGTCTCGCAGTCGGTAGTCTCTAGTCTCTGGTCTGCTAGTCTCTGCTCTGCAGTGCATGTGTCTCTAGTCTGTAGTGCGTAGTCTCTGGTCTGCAGTCTGCTTGTCTCTAGTGCGTGGTCTCTGGTCTCTGGTCCGCCATCTCTGGTCTGCAGTGCTGCAGTCTCTGGTCTCTGGCACTGCCATCTCTGGTCTGCAGTGCAGTCGTCGCAGTCTCTGGTCCAGCGTCTCTGAGTCAGTAGTGCTGCGGTCTCTGGTCTGCAGTGCTGTAGTCTGCAGTCTGCAGGTCTCTAGTCTGCAGTCTCTGGTCTCTGGTCTGCAGTCTCTAGTCTCTGGTTTGTATTCTCTAGTCTCTAGTCTGCGGTCTCTAGTCTCTGAGTCCGTAGTCTCTAGTCTCCAGTATCTCTGTCTCCAGTCTGCGGTCTCTAGTCTCTAGTCTGCGGTCTCTAGTCGCGGTCTCTAATCCCTAGTCTGCGGTCTCTGGTCTGCAGTGCAGGTCTCTAGCCTCTGCTCTGCGGTCTCTGGTCTCACGGTCTGCGGTCTCTGGTCTATAGTGCGGGTCTGCAGTCTCTAGTCTGCGGTCTCTGGACTCTAGTCTCTGGTGCTGTAGTCTCTGGTCTCTAGTCTCTGGTCTCTAGTGCGTAGGTCTCTGGTCTCTGGTCTCTGCAGTGCTCTGGTCTACGGTCTGCAGTCGCAGTCTCTGGTCTGCAGTGCTGCGGTCTCGGTCTGCTTGTGCGTCGCCACTGAGTCGGCTGGTCTGCGGTCTCTAGTCTGCAGTCTTACGTCTGCAGTCTCTAGTCTGTCGTCTCTAGTCTCTAGTGTGCGGTTTTAGTTTCTGGTTTGCGGTCGCTGGTCTCTAGTCTGCGGTCTGTAGTCTCCAGTGTGTGGTCTCTAGTCTGCAACTCTGCGGTCTCTGGTCTGCTAGTCCGCTATCTCTGAGTCTGCAGTGCTGCGGTCTCTGGTCTCTGGCACGCCGTCTCTGGTCTGCAGTCTGCGGTCACTGGTCTGCAGTGCGTAGTCTGCGGTGCGGTCTGCTGGTCTGCAGTGCTGCAGTCTCTGCTCCTGCAGTGCTGCGGTCTCTATTCTCTAGTGCGTAGTCTCTGGTCTGCAGTCTGCGGTCTGCTAGTCTCTAGTATATAGTCTCTAGTCTGCAGTCTGCTGTCTGCAGTGCCGCGGTCTCTAGTCTCTAATCTGCAGTCTCTAGTCTCTAGTCGCGGTCTCTAATCCCTAGTCTGCGGTCTACAGTCTCTGGTTTGGAGTCTCTAGTCTGCGGTCTCATGGTCTCTACTCTGCGGTCTCTAGTCTCTAGTCTGCGGTCTCTGGTCTATAGTCTGCGGTCTCTGGTCTCTAGTCTGCGGTCTCCTGGACTCTAGTCTCTAGTCTGCAGTCTCTGGTCTGCAGTCTCGGTCTCTGGTCTGCAGTCATCGTGGTCTCTGGTCTGCAGTGCTGCGGTCTCTAGTCTGCAGTGCGCCAGTCTCTGGTCTGCAGTGCATGGTCTCTAGTCTCTGGTCTATCGTCTATCGGTCACTAGTCTCGCTCTGCTGGTCTCTGGTCTGCGGTCCTCAGTCTGCAATCTCTGCAGTCTGCAGTCTCTGGTCTGCAGTCCTCAGGTCTCTAATCTACAGTCTGCGGTCTCTAGTCTCTAGTCTGCTAGTCTCCGAGTCTCTGAGTCTGCGGTCTCTGGTCTTTGGTCTGCGGTCTCTGCTCTCTAGTCTGCAGTCGTAGTCTCTGGTCTCTAGTCTCTGCTCTCCAGTCTCTAGTGCTGCAGTCTGCAGTCTCTAGTGCTGCGTCTCTTGTCTACGGTCTCTGAGTCTGCAGTCTCGAGTCGTAGTGCGCGGTCTCTAGTCTACAGTCTCTAGTCTCTAGTCTCTAGTAGCTAGTCTCTAGTCTACGGTCTCTAGTCTGCGGTCTGTAGTCTTTGGTCTCTGTCTGCGGTGTCTAGTCTCTAGTCTGCGGTGTCTAGTCTCTAGTCTCCAATCTGCGGTCTGTAGTCTTTAGTGTGCGGTCTCTAGTCTCGAGTCTCCAGTCTCTAATCTCTAATCTCTAGTCTCTGGTCTCTAGTGTGCGGTCTGCTAGTCTCGAGTCTCTAGTCTCTAGTCTGCGGTCTGCTAGTCTCCGGTCACTAGTCACTGGTCTCTAGTCTCTAGTCTCTAGTCTCTAGTCTGCAGTCTCTAGTCTCTAGTCTCTAGTCTCTAGTCTCTAGTCTCTAGTCTCTAGTCTCTAGTCTCTAGTCTCTGGTCTCTAGTCTGTTGTGTCTAGTCTCTAGTCTCTAGTCTACAGTCTCTGGTCTCTAGTCTGCTATCTCTAGTCTCTAGCTCTGCGTCTGCTAGTCTCTAGTCTCCAGTCTCTGGTCTGCAGTCTCTAGTCTCTAGTCTGCAGTCTCCAGTCTCTAGTCTGCAGTCTCTAGTCTCTAGTCTGCAGTCTCTCAGTCTCTAGTCTCCAGTCTCTAGTCTGCAGTCTCTAGTCTCTAGTCTGCTGTCTCTAGTCTGTTGTCTCTAGTCTCTAGTCTCTGATCTGCAGTCTCTAGTCTCTAGTCTCTAGTCTCTAGTCTCTAGTCTCTAGTCTCTAGTCTCTAGTCTCTAGTCTCTAGTCTCTAGTCTCTAGTCTGCAGTCTCTAGTCTCTAGTCTCTAGTCTCTAGTCTCTAGTCTCTAGTCTCTAGTCTCTAGTCTCTAGTCTCTAGTCTCCAGTCTCTAGTCTCTAGTCTCTAGTCATAGTCTCTGGTCTCTAGTCTGCAGTCTCTAGTCTGCAGTCTCTAGTCTCTTGTCTCTATGTCTCTAGTCTCTAGTCTCACAATCTATAGTGTCTAGTCTCCGGTCTCTAGTCTGCGGTGTCTAGTCTCTAGTCTATAGTCTCTGTCTGCGGTGTCTAGTCTCTAGTCTCTAGTTTGTAGTCTCTAGTCTATAGTCTCTAGTCTGCAGTCTCTAGTCTGTAGTCTCTAGTCTGTAGTCTCTAGTCTGCGGTCTCTAGTCTCTGGTCTGCAGTGTCTAGTCTCTGGTCTACAGTCTCCAGTCTCTAGTCTCTAGTCTCTAGTCTCTAGTCTCTAGTCTCTAGTCTCTAGTCTGCAGTCTCTAGTCTGCAGTCTCTAGTCTCTAGTCTGCAGTCTCTAGTCTCTAGTCTGCAGTCTGTAGTCTCTAGTCTGTAGTCTGTAGTCTCTAGTCTGCAGTCTCTAGTCTCTAGTCTGCAGTCTCTTGTCTCTGGTCTCTAGTCTGCCGTCTCAAGTCTGTAGTCTGCCGTCTCTAGTCTCTAGTCTCTAGTCTCTAGTCTCTAGTAACTAGTCTCTAGTCTCTGGTCTCTAATCTGCAGTCTGTAGTCTTTAGTCTCTAATCTGCAGTGTCTAGTCTCTAATCTGCAGTGTCTAGTCTCTAGTCTCCAATCTGCAGTCTGTAGTCTTTAGTCTCTAATTTGCAGTGTCTTGTCTCTAGTCTCTAATCTGCAGTCTCTAATCTCTAATCTCTAGTCTCTAGTCTCTAGTGTCTGGTCTCTAGTCTCGAGTCTCTAGTCTCTAGTCTGCAGTCTCTAGTCTCCAGTCACTAGTCACTAGTCTCTAGTCTGTAGTCTCTAATCTCTAGTCTGTAGTCTCTAATCTCTAGTCTCTAGTCTCTAGTCTCTAGTCTCTAGTCACTAGTCTCTAGTCTCTAGTCTCTAGTCTCTAGTCTCTAGTCTATAGTCTCTTGTCTCTATTCTCTAGTCTCTAGTCTCTAATCTATAGTGTCTAGTCTCCAGTCTCTAATCTGCAGTGTCTAGTCTCTAGTCTATAGTCTCTAATCTGCAGTGTCTAGTCTCTAGTCTCTAATCTGTAGTCTAGTCTCTAGTCTCTAGTCTCTAGTCTCTAGTCTCTAGTCTCTAGTCTCTAGTAACTAGTCTCTAGTCTCTGGTCTCTAATCTGTAGTGTCTAGTCTCTAGCCTCTAATCTGCAGTCTCTAGTCTCTCGTCTCTGGTCTCTGGTCTCACGGTCTGCGGTCTGCGGTCTGCGGTCTCGCGGTCTGCAGTCTGCGGTCTGCGGTCTGCGGTCTGCGGTCTCGGTCTCGGTCTCTGGTCTGCTGGTCTGCGGTCTCTCGGTCTGCGGTCTGCGGTCTGCGGTCTGCAGTCTCGGTCTGCAGTCTCACGGTCTGCGGTCTGCTGGTCTGCGGTCTGCGGTCTGCGGTCTGCGGTCTCGGTCTGCGGTCTGCGGTCTGCGGTCTCGTCGGTCTGCAGGTCTGCGGTCTGCGGTCTGCTAATCTCTAGTCTCTAATCTGCGGTGTCTAGTCTCTAGTCTCTAATGTGCGGTCTGTAGTCTCTAATCTGCAGTGTCTAGTCTCTAGTCTCTAATCTGTAGTCTGCAGTCTCTAGTCTCTAGTCTCGAGTCTGTAGTCTCTAGTCTGCTAGTCTCTAGTCTCCAGTCTCCGGTCTCCGGTCTCACAGTGTCTCAGTATGCGGTCTCTAGTCTCTAGTCTCTAGTCTCTAGTCGCTAGTCTCTAGTCTCTGGTCTCTAATATGTAGTGTCTAGTCTCTAGTCTCTAATCTGCAGAGTCTAGTCTCTAGTCTCGAGTCTCTAGTCTCTAGTGTCTAGTCTCTAGTCTCTAGTCTCTAGTCTCTAGTCTCTAGTCTCTAGTCTCTAGTCTGCAGTCTCTAGTCTCTAGTCTGCAGTCTCTAGTCTCTAGTCTGTAGTCTGTAGTCTCTAGTCTGCAGTCTCTAGTCTCTAGTCTGCTGCTCTCTAGTCTCTAGTCTGCAGTCTCTTGTCTACGGTCTGCGGTCTGCTAGTGCTGCCGTCTCAGAGTGCGTAGTCTGCTGGTCTCTAGTCTGCAGTCTCTAGTCTCCAGTAACTAGTCTGCTAGTCTGCGGTCTCTAATCTGCGGTCTGTAGTCTTTAGTCTCTAGTCTGCGGTGTCACAGTCTCTGATCTGCGGTGTCTAGTCTCTAGTCTCCAGTCTGCGGTCTGTAGTCTTTAGTCTCTAATTTGCAGTGTCTTGTCTCTAGTCTCTAATCTGCAGTCTCTAATCTCTAATCTCTAGTCTCTAGTCTCTAGTGTCTGGTCTCTAGTCTCGAGTCTCTAGTCTCTAGTCTGCAGTCTCTAGTCTCCAGTCACTAGTCACTAGTCTCTAATTTGTAGTCTCTAATCTCTAGTCTGTAGTCTCTAATCTCTAGTCTCTAGTCTCTAGTCTCTAGTCTCTAGTCTCTAGTCACTAGTCTCTAGTCTCTAGTCTCTAGTCTCTAGTCTCTAGTCTATAGTCTCTTGTCTCTATTCTCTAGTCTCTAGTCTCTAATCTATAGTGTCTAGTCTCCAGTCTCTAATCTGCAGTGTCTAGTCTCTAGTCTATAGTCTCTAATCTGCAGTGTCTAGTCTCTAGTCTCTAATCTGTAGTCTCTAGTCTCTAGTCTCTAGTCTCTAGTCTCTAGTCTCTAGTCTCTAGTAACTAGTCTCCAGTCTCTGGTCTCTGATCTGCAGTGTCTAGTCTCTGGCCTCTAGTCTGCGGTCTCTAGTCTCTCGTCTGCGGTCTGCGGTCTCCGGTCTCGGTCTACGGTCTACGGTCTACGGTCTGCGGTCTCCGGTCTGCAGGTCTGCGGTCTGCGGTCTGCGGTCTCCGGTCTCCGGTCTCTAATCTCTAGTCTCTAGTCTGCGGTGTCTAGTCTCTGGCCTCTAGTCTGCGGTCTCTAGTCTTTCGTCTGCGGTCTCGTCGGTCTACGGTCTCCGGTCTGCGGTCTACGGTCTACGGTCTGCGGTCTACGGTCTGCGGTCTGCGGTCTGCGGTCTACGGTCTACGGTCTGCGGTCTGCGGTCTACGGTCTGCGGTCTCTAATCTCTAGTCTCTAGTCTGCGGTGTCTAGTCTGCTAGTCTCTAATGTGCGGTCTGTAGTCTCTAGTCTGCGAGTGTCTAGTCTCTAGTCTCAGTCTGTAGTCTCTAGTCTCTAGTCTGCAGTCTCTATTCTCTAGTCTCTAGTCTCTAGTCTCTAGTCTCTAGTCTCCTAGTCTGCGGTCTGTAGTCTCTAGTCTCTGGTCTGCAGTGTGTAGTATGCGGTCTCTAGTCTCTGGTCTCCAGTCTGCAGTCGCTAGTCTCTAGTCTGCAGTCTCTAGTCTGTAGTGTCTAGTCTCTAGTCTCTAATCTGCAGAGTCTAGTCTCTAGTCTCGAGTCTCTAGTCTCTAGTGTCTAGTCTCTAGTCTCTAGTCTCTAGTCTCTGGTCTCTAGTCTCTAGTCTCTAGTCTCTAGTCTCTAGTCTGCAGTCCGTGGTCTGCAGTCTCTAGTCTGCAGTCTGTAGTCTGCAGTCTGCAGTCTGCAGTCTGTAGTCTCTGGTCTCTAGTCTCTAATCTCTAGTCTGCAGTGTCTCTAGTCTCTAGTCTGCAGTCTCTCTCTTGTCTGCGGTCTCTAGTCTGCAGTCTCAAGTGCAGTCTCTAGTCTCTAGTCTGCAGTCTCTAGTCTCTAGTCTCTAGTAACTAGTCTCTAGTCTCTGGTCTCTAATCTGCAGTCTGTAGTCTTTAGTCTCTAATCTGCAGTGTCTAGTCTCTAATCTGCAGTGTCTAGTCTCTAGTCTCCAATCTGCAGTCTGTAGTCTTTAGTCTCTAATTTGCAGTGTCTTGTCTCTAGTCTCTAATCTGCAGTCTCTAATCTCTAATCTCTAGTCTCTAGTCTCTAGTGTCTGGTCTCTAGTCTCGAGTCTCTAGTCTCTAGTCTGCAGTCTCTAGTCTCCAGTCACTAGTCACTAGTCTCTAGTCTGTAGTCTCTAATCTCTAGTCTGTAGTCTCTAATCTCTAGTCTCTAGTCTCTAGTCTCTAGTCTCTAGTCACTAGTCTCTAGTCTCTAGTCTCTAGTCTCTAGTCTCTAGTCTATAGTCTCTTGTCTCTATTCTCTAGTCTGCAGTCTCGCAATCTATGGTGTCTAGTCTCCGGTCTCTAGTCTGCGGTGTCTAGTCTCTAGTCTATAGTCTCTAGTCTGCGGTGTCTAGTCTCCAGTCTCTGATCTGTAGTCTCTAGTCTCTAGTCTCTAGTCTCTAGTCTCTAGTCTCTAGTCTCTAGTCTCTAGTCTCTAGTCTCCGGTCTCCAATCGTAGTGTCTAGTCTCTAGCCTCTAGTCTGCGGTCTCTAGTCTCTCGTCTCCGGTCTCGGTCTGCGGTCTGCGGTCTCTGGTCTACGGTCTCTGGTCTGCGGTCTACGGTCTCGCGGTCTGCAGTCTCTGGTCTCCGGTCTGCGGTCTGCGGTCTGCGGTCTGCGGTCTGCGGTCTACGGTCTGCTGGTCTGCGGTCTCGGTCTGCGGTCTCTGCGGTCTACGGTCTCCGGTCTACGGTCTGCGGTCTGCGGTCTGCGGTCTCTCAATCTCTAGTCTCTAATCTGCGGTGTCTAGTCTCTAGTCTCTAATGTGCAGTCTGTAGTCTCTAATCTGCAGTGTCTAGTCTCTAGTCTCTAATCTGTAGTCTCTAGTCTCTAGTCTCTAGTCTCGAGTCTTTAGTCTCTAGTCTCTAGTCTCTAGTCTCTAGTCTCCAGTCTCCAGTCTCTAGTGTCTAGTATGCAGTCTCTAGTCTCTAGTCTCTAGTCTCTAGTGTGTAGTATGCAGTCTCTAGTCTCTAGTCTCTAGTCTCTAGTCGCTAGTCTCTAGTCTCTGGTCTCTAATATGTAGTGTCTAGTCTCTAGTCTCTAATCTGCAGAGTCTAGTCTCTAGTCTCGAGTCTCTAGTCTCTAGTGTCTAGTCTCTAGTCTCTAGTCTCTAGTCTCTAGTCTCTAGTCTCTAGTCTCTAGTCTGTACTGTGCAGTCTCTAGTCTCTAGTCTCTAGTCTGCAGTCTCTAGTCTCTAGTCTGCAGTCTCTAGTCTCTAGTCTGCAGTCTGCAGTCTCTAGTCTGCGGTCTCTAATCAGCAGTGTCTAGTCTCTAGTGTCTAGTCTCTAATATGCAGTGTCTAGTCTCTAGTCTCTAGTCTCTACTCTTTAGTCTCTAGTGCTAGTGCTAGTAGCTAGTAGCTAGTGCTAGGTCTAGTAGCTTGTGCTAGTGCTAGTAGCTAGTGGTTGTGCTAGTAGCTAGTGCTGGTAGTTAGTCCTAGTGCTAGTAGCTAGTGTTAGTGCTAGTGCTAGTAGCTAGTGCCAGTGCTAGTGCTAGTAGGTAGTGGTAAGTAGTGCTAGTAGCTAGTCCTAGTAGCTAGTGCTATTGCTAGTGCTAGTAGCTAGTAGCTAGTGCTAGTGCAAGTAGCTAGTGCGAGTGCTAGTAGCTAGTGCTAGTGCTAGTAGCTAGTGCCAGTGCTAGTAGCTAGTGCCAGTGCTAGTAGGTAGTGCTAGTGCTAGTGCTAGTGCTAGTGCTAGTGCTAGTGCTAGTAGCTTGTGCTAGTACTAGTAGTTAGTGCCAGTGCTAGTAGCTAGTGCCAGTGCTAGTAGCTAGTGCCAGTGCTAGTACTAGTGCCAGTGCTAGTAGCTAGTGCCAGTGCTAGTAGCTAGTGCCAGTGCTAGTAGCTAGTGCCAGTGCTAGTGCTAGTAGCTAGTGCTAGTAGCTACTTCTAGTGCTAGTACCTAGTGCTAGTAGCTAGTGCTAGTGCTAGTATCCAGTGGTACTACTGGTAGTAGCTAGTTGCTAGTGCTAGTAGTTAGTAGCTAGTGCTAGGGGCTAGTAGCTAGTGCTAGTGTATAGTAGCTAGTGCTAGTAGCTGAGTGCTAGTGGGTAGTAGCTTGTGCTGGTGGCTGGTAGCTAGTGTTAGTTGCTGGTGGCTAGTGCTGGTGGCTAGTAGCTGGTGCTGGTGGCTAGTGGCTGGTAGGTAGTGCTGGTAGCTGGTGGCTGAGCTGGTGCCTAGTAGCTAGTGCTAGTGGCTAGTAGCTAGTGCTAGTAGCTAGTAGTAGCTAGTGCTAGTAGCTAGTGCTAGTGGCTAGTGCTAGTAGCTAGTGCTAGTGGCTAGTGCTAGTGGCTAGTGTTAGTGGCTAGTGCTAGTAGCTAGTAGCTAGTAACTAGTGCTAGTATCTAGTAGCTAGTGCAAGTAGTTAGTAGGTAGTGCTAGTGGCTAGTAGGTAGTGGTAGTGAATAGTAGCTAGTAGCTAGTGATAGTATCTAGTAGCTAGTGCTAGTAGCTAGTAGGTAGTGCAAGTAGCTAGTAGCTAGTAGCTAGTGGTAGTAGCTAGTAGCTAGTGGTAGTAGCTAGTAGCTAGTAGCTAGTAACTAGCAGCTAGTAGCTCGTAGCTAGTAGCTAGTAGCTAGTAGCTCGTGGCTAGTGGCCGGTGGCTAGTAGCTAGTAGCCGGTGGCTAGTAGCCGGTGGCTAGTAGCCGGTGGCTAGTAGCCGGTGGCTAGTAGCCGGTGGCTAGTAGCTAGTCGCTGCTGGCTAGTAGCTAATAGCTAGTGCTGGCGACTAGTGCTGGTGCTAGTAGCTAGTACTAGTGCTAGTAGCTAGTGCTAGTGCTAGTGGCTAGTGGCTGGTGGCTAGTGGCTAGTAGCTAGTAGCTAGCGACTAGTGGCTAGTGGCTAGTGGCTAGTGGCTAGTAGCTGGCGACTAGTGGCTAGTAGCTAGTGCTGGTAGCTAGTGCTGGCGGCTAGTGCTAGTGCTAGTAGCTAGTGCTAGTGGCTAGTAGCTAGTGGCTAGTAGCTAGTAACTGGTGGCTCAGTGGCTAGTAGCTGGTGGCTGGTGCCTAGTAGCTCGTGGCTCGTGGCTAGTGGCTGGTGGCTAGTGGCTAGTAGCTAGTGCTAGTGGCTAATAGCTAGTGCTAGCAGCTAGTGCTAGTGCTAGTAGCTAGTACTAGTGCTAGTAGCTAGTGCTAGTGCTAGTGTTAGTGCTAGTGCTAGTGGTAGTAGCTAATAGCTAGTAGCTGGAGGTAGTGGCTAGTGCTAGTACCAGTAGCTAGTGCTAGTGCTAGAGGCTAGTGCTATAGCTAGTAGCTAGTGCTAGTGCTAATAGCTAGTGCTAGTGCTAATAGCTAGTGCTAGTGCTAGTAGCCAGTGCTAGTAGCCAGTGCTAGTAGCTAGTGCTAGTGCTAGTAGCTAGTGCTAGTGCTGGTAGCTAGTGCTAGTGCTGGTAGCTAGTGCTAGGAGCTAGTGACTAGTAGCTAGTGCTGGTGTTGGTAGCTAGTGCTGGTGCTGGTAGCTAGTGCTAGTGCTGGTAGCTAGTGCTAGTGCTAGTGCTAGTAGCTAGTGCTAGTGCTGGTGGCTAGTGCTGGTACCTAGTGCTAGTGCTGGTGCTAGTGCTCGTAGCTAGTGCTAGTGCTAGTGCTAGTAGCTAGTTCTAGTAGCTAGTGCTAGTGCTAGTGCTAGTGCTAGTGCTAGTAGCTAGTGCTAGTAGCTAGTGCTAGTACCTAGTGCTAGTAGCTAGTGCTAGTGCTAGTGCTAGTAGCTAGTGCTAGTGCTAGTAGCTAGTGCTAGTGCTAGTGCTAGTAGCTAGTGCTAGTGCTAGTGCTAGATCTAGTAGCTAGTGCTAGTAGATAGTGCTAGTAGCTAGTGCTAGTGCGAGTAGCTAGTGTTAGTGCTGGTAGCGAGTTTGCTAGTAGCCAGTGCTAGTGCTAGTAGCTAGTAGCTAGTAGCTAGTGCTAG
Organism: Lablab purpureus; assembly: GCA_030347555.1. Lineage (NCBI taxonomy): Eukaryota > Viridiplantae > Streptophyta > Magnoliopsida > Fabales > Fabaceae > Lablab > Lablab purpureus. The sequence goes on along the minus strand of JAMXMO010000730.1, from coordinate 20,375 downwards.
TGCTAGTAACTAGTAGCTAGTGCTAGTAGCTAGTAGCTGGTGCTAGTGCTAGTAGCTCGTGCTAGTGCTAGTAGCTAGTAGCCAGTAGCTAGTAGCCAGTAGCTAGTAGCCAGTAGCTAGTAGCCGGTGGCTAGTAGCCGGTGGCTAGTAGCCGGTGGCTAGTAGCTAGTCAGCTGCTGGCTAGTAGCTAATAGCTAGTGCTGGCGGCTAGTGCTAGTGCTGGTAGCTAGTACTTAGTGCTAGTAGCTAGTGCTAGTGCTATTGGCTAGTGGCTAGTAGCTAGTGGCTAGTGGCTGGTAGCTAGTGGCTAGTGGCTCGTGGCTAGTGGCTGAGTAGCTGGTAGCTAGCGGCTAGTAGCTAGTGGCTAGTGCTAGTAGCTAGTGCTAGCAGCTAGTGCTAGTGCTAGTAGCTAGTGCTAGTAGCTAGTAGCTAGTAGCTAGTAGCTAGTAGCTAGCAACTAGTAGCTCGTAGCTAGTAGCTAGTAGCTCGTACCTAGTAGCTCGTAGCTCGTAGCTAGTAGCTAGTAGCTAGTAGCTAGTAGCTAGTGCTAGTAGCTAATAGCTAGTGCTAGCAGCTAGTGCTAGTGCTAGTAGCTAGTACTAGTGCTAGTAGCTAGTGCTAGTGCTAGTGTTAGTGCTAGTGCTAGTGGTAGTAGCTAATAGCTAGTAGCTGGAGGTAGTGGCTAGTGCTAGTACCAGTAGCTAGTGCTAGTGCTAGAGGCTAGTGCTATAGCTAGTAGCTAGTGCTAGTGCTAATAGCTAGTGCTAGTGCTAATAGCTAGTGCTAGTGCTAGTAGCCAGTGCTAGTAGCCAGTGCTAGTAGCTAGTGCTAGTGCTAGTAGCTAGTGCTAGTGCTAGTAGCTAGTGCTAGAGCTAGTAACTAGTAGCTAGTGCTAGTGTTAGTAGCTAGTGCTAGTGCTAGTAGCTAGTGCTAGTGCTAGTACCTAGTGCTAGTGCTAGTGCTAATAGCTAGTGCTAGTGCTAGTAGCTAGTGCTAGTACCTAGTGCTAGTGCTGGTGCTAGTGCTCGTAGCTAGTGCTAGTGCTAGTGCTAGTAGCTAGTTCTAGTAGCTAGTGCTGGTGCTAGTGCTAGTGCTAGTGCTAGTAGCTAGTGCTAGTAGCTAGTGCTAGTACCTAGTGCTAGTAGCTAGTGCTAGTGCTAGTGCTAGTAGCTAGTGCTAGTGCTAGTAGCTAGTGCTAGTGCTAGTGCTAGTAGCTAGATCTAGTAGCTAGTGCTAGTAGATAGTGCTAGTAGCTAGTGCTAGTGCGAGTAGCTAGTGTTAGTGCTGGTAGCGAGTTTGCTAGTAGCCAGTGCTAGTGCTAGTAGCTAGTAGCTAGTGCTAGTAGCTAGTAGCTAGTGCTAGTGCTAGTAACTAGTAGCTAGTGCTAGTAGCTAGTAGCTGGTGCTAGTGCTAGTAGCTAGTGCTAGTGCTAGTGCTAGTAGCTAGTGCTAGTGCTAGTAGCTAGTGCTAGTGCTAGTAGCTAGTGCTAGTGCTAGTACCGAGTGCTAGTGCTAGTGCTAGTGGTAGTAGCTAGTGCTACTAGCAAGTGCTAGTGCTAGTGCTAGTAGCTAGTTCTAGTAGATAGTGCTGGTAGCTAGTGCTAGTGCTAGTGCTAGTGTGAGTAGTTAGTGCTAGTAGCTAGTGCTAGCTAGTAGCTAGTGCTAGTGCTAGTAGCTAGTGCTAGTGCTAGTAGCTAGTGCTAGTGCTAGTGCTAGTAGCTAGTGCTAGTGCTAGTAGCTAGTAGCTAGTGCTAGTACCTAGTGCTAGTAGCTAGTGCTGTAGCTATTGCTAGTAGCTAGTGTTAGTGCTAGTGCTAGTGCTAGATCTAGTAGCCAGTGCTACTAGCTAGTGCTAGTAGCTAGTGCCAGTAGCTAGTGCTAGTAGCTAGTGCTAGTTGCTAGTGCTAGTAGATAGTGCTAGTAGCTAGTGCTAGTGCGAGTAGCTAGTGTTAGTGCTAGTAGCGAGTGTTATCGCTAGTAGCCAGTGCTAGTGCTAGTAGGTAGTAGCTAGTGCTAGTAGCTAGTAGCTGGTGCTAGTGCGAGTAACTAGTAGCTAGTGCTAGTAGCTAGTAGCTGGTGCTAGTGCTAGTAGCTAGTGCGAGTGCTAGTAGCTAGTGCTAGTGCTAGTGCTAGTAGTAGTAGCTAGTGCTACTAGCTAGTGCTAGTGCTAGTAGCTAGTGCTAGTAGATAGTGTTGGTAGCTAGTGCTAATGTTAGTAGTTAGTGCTAGTAGCTAGTGCTAGTGCTAGTGCTAGTAACCAGTAGCTAGTGCTAGCAGCTAGTAGCTGGTGCTAGTGCTAGTAGCTCGTGCTAGTGCTAGTAGCTCGTGATAGTGCTAGTAGCTAGTGCTAGTGCTAGTACCTAGTGCTAGTGCTAGTAGCTAGTGCTACTAGCTAGTGCTAGTGCTAGTGCTAGTAGCTAGTGCTAGTAGATAGTGCTGGTAGCTAGTGCTAATGCTAGTGCTAGTGTTAGTAGTTAGTGCTAGTAGCTAGTGCTAGTAGTTAGTGCTAGTGCTAGTGCTAGTGCTAGTGCTAGTAGCTAGTGCTAGTAGCTAGTGCTAGTGCTAGTAGCTGGTGCTAGTGCTAGTAGCTAGTGCTAGTGCTAGTAGCTAGTGCTAGTGCTAGTAGCTAGTTACTAGTAGCTAGTGCTAGTGCTAGTAGCTAGTAGCTAGTGCTAGTGCTAGTAGCTAGTGCTAGTGCTAGTAGCTAGTGCTAGTAGCTAGTGCTAGTAGCTAGTGCTAGCAGCTAGTGCTAGTGCTGCTGCTAGTGCTCGTAGCTAGTGCTAGTGCTAGTGCTAGTAGCTAGTTCTAGTAGCTAGTGCTAGTGCTAGTGCTAGTGCTAGTAGCTAGTGCTAGTAGATAGTGCTGGTAGCTAGTGCTAGTGCTAGTGCTAGTGCTAGTAGCTAGTGCTAGTAGCTAGTGCTAGTGCTAGTGTTAGATCTAGTAGCTAGTGCTAGTAGCTAGTGCTAGCGAGTAGCTAGTGTTAGTGCTGGTAGCGAGTGTTATTGCTAGTAGCCAGTGCTAGTGCTAGTAACTAGTAGAGAGTTCTAGTAGCTAGTAGCTAGTGCTAGTGCTAGTAACTAGTAGCTAGTGCTAGTAGCTAGTAGCTCGTGCTAGTAGCTCGTGCTAGTGCTAGTAGCTAGTAGCTGGTGCTAGTGCTAGTAGCTCGTGCTAGTGCTAGTAGCTAGTGCTAGTAGCTAGTGCTAGTGCTAGTAGCTAGTAGCTAGTGCTAGTGCTAGTAGCTAGTAGCTAGTGCTAGTAGCTAGTAGCTAGTGCTAGTAGCTAGTGCTGGTGCTAGTAGCTAGTAGGCTGGTGCTAGTGCTGGTAGCTAGTGCTAGTGCTGGTAGCTAGTGCTGGTAGCTAGTGCTGGTGCTAGTAGCTAGTGCTAGTGCTAGTGCCTGAGTAGCTGGTGCTGGTGCCTGGTAGCTAGTGCTGGTGCCTGGTAGCTGGTGCTGGTGCTAGTAGCTGAGTGCTAGTGCTGGTAGCTAGTGCTGGTGCTAGTAGCTAGTGCTAGTAGCTAGTTGCTAGTAGCCAGTGCTAGTGCTAGTAGCTAGTGCTAGTGCTAGTACCTAGTGCTAGTGCTAGTGCTAGTGGTAGTAGCTAGTGCTACTAGCAAGTGCTAGTGCTAGTGCTAGTAGCTAGTTCTAGTAGATAGTGCTGGTAGCTAGTGCTAGTGCTAGTGCTAGTGTGAGTAGTTAGTGCTAGTAGCTAGTGCTAGTGTGAGTAGTTAGTGCTAGTAGCTAGTGTTAGTAGCTAGTGCTAGTGCTAGTGCTAGATCTAGTAGCTAGTGCTAGTAGCTAGTGCCAGTAGCTAGTGCTAGTGCGAGTAGCTAGTGTTAGTGCTGGTAGCGAGTGTTATTGCTAGTAGCCAGTGCTAGTGCTAGTAACTAGTAGAGAGTTCTAGTAGCTAGTAGCTAGTGCTAGTGCTAGTAACTAGTAGCTAGTGCTAGTAGCTAGTAGCTGGTGCTAGTGCTAGTAGCTCGTGCTAGTGCTAGTAGCTAGTGCTAGTAGCTAGTGCTAGTGCTAGTGCTAGTAGCTAGTGCTAGCGCTAGTACCTAGTGCTAGTGCTAGTGCTAGTGCTAGTGCTACTAGCAAGTGCTATTGCTAGTGCTAGTAGCTAGTTCTAGTAGATAGTGCTGGTAGCTCGTGCTAGTGCTAGTGCTAGTGTGAGTAGTTAGTGCTAGTAGCTAGTGCTAGTAGCTCGTGCTAGTGCTAGTAGCTAGTGCTAGTGCTAGTAGCTAGTGCTAGTGCTAGTAGCTAGTGCTAGTGCTAGTACCTAGGGCTAGTGCTAGTGCTAGTGGTAGTAGCTAGTGCTACTAGCAAGTGCTAGTGCTAGTGCTAGTAGCTAGTTCTAGTAGATAGTGCTGGTAGCTAGTGCTAGTGCTAGTGCTAGTGTGAGTAGTTAGTGCTAGTAGCTAGTGCTAGTAGCTAGTGCTAGTGCTAGTGCTAGTAGCTAGTGCTAGTGTAGTGCTAGTAGCTAGTGCTAGTGCTAGTAGCTAGTAGCTAGTGCTAGTGCTAGTAGCTAGTGCTAGTGCTAGTGCTAGTAGCTAGTAGCTAGTGCTGGTACCTAGTGCTGATGCTAGTGCTAGTGCTACTGCTAGTGCTAGTAGCTAGTGCTAGTGCTAGTAGCTAATGCTAGTGCTAGTAGCTAGTGCTATAGTTAGTAGCTAGTGCTAGTACCTAGTGCTAGTGCTAGTGCTAGTGTTTGTAGCTAGTGCTAGTGCTAGTGCTAGTAGCTAGTTTTAGTAGCTAGTGCTAGTGCTAGTGCTAGTGCTAGTGCTAGTGCTAGTACCTAGTGCTAGTACCTAGTGCTAGTAGCTAGTGCTAGTGCTAGTGCTAGTAGCTAGTGCTAGTGCTAGTGCTAGTGCTAGTAGCTAGTGCTAGTAGCTAGTGCTAGTGCGAGTAGCTAGTGTTAGTGCTGGTAGCGAGTGTTACTGCTAGTAGCCAGTGCTAGTGCTAGTAGCTAGTAGCTAGTGCTAGTAGCTAATAGCTGGTGCTAGTGCTAGTAGCTCGTGCTAGTGCTAGTAGCTCGTGCTAGTGCTAGTAGCTAGTGCTAGTGCTAGTAGCTAGTGCTAGTGCTAGTAGCTAGTGCTAGTGCTAGTACCTAGTGCTAGTGCTAGTGCTAGTGGTAGTAGCTAGTGCTACTAGCAAGTGCTAGTGCTAGTGCTAGTAGCTAGTTCTAGTAGATAGTGCTGGTAGCTAGTGCTAGTGCTAGTGCTAGTGTTAGTAGTTAGTGCTAGTAGCTAGTGCTAGTGCTAGTGCTAGTGCTAGTGCTAGTAGCTAGTGCTAGTGCTAGTGCTAGTAGCTAGTGCTAGTGCTAGTAGCTAGTGCTAGTGCTAGTAGCTAGTAGCTAGTGCTAGTGCTAGTGCTAGTAGCTAGTGCTAGTAGCTAGTAGCTAGTGCTGGTACCTAGTGCTAGTGCTAGTGCTACTGCTAGTGCTAGTAGCTAGTGCTAGTGCTAGTAGCTAGTGCTAGTAGCTAGTTGCTAGTGCTAGTAGCTAGTATCTAGTGCTAGTGATAGTGCTAGTAGCTAGTATCTAGTGCTAGTGCTAGTGCTAGTGCTAGTGCTACTGCTAGTGCGAATAGCTAGTGCTAGTTCTTGTAGCTAGTGCTAGTAGCTAGTGCTAGTTCTTGTAGCTAGTGCTAGTGCTAGTTCTTGTAGCTAGTGCTAGTGCTAGTGCTAGTGCTGTTGCTAGTGCTAGTAGGTAGTGCTAGTGATAGTGCTAGTAGCTAGTGCTAGTGCTAGTGCTAGTAGCTAGTGCTAGTAGCTAGTAGCTTATGCTAGTATCTAGTAGCTAGTGCTAGTACTTAGTAGCTATAGCTGTAGCTAGTAGCTAGTGCTAGTACTTAGTGCTAATAGCTAGTCCTAGTAGCTAGTGCTAGTAGCTAGTAGCTACTAGTATCTAGTGCTAGTAGCTAGTATCTAGTGCTAGTAGCTAGTATCTAGTGCTAGTTCTAGTAGCTAGTATCTAGTGGTAGTAGCTAGTGCTATTTCTAGTAGATAGTGCTAGTGCTAGTACATAGTGCTAGTGCTAGTAGCTAGTGCTAGAGCTGGTAGCTAGTGCTCGTGCTAGTAGCTAGTGCTAGTGCTAGTAGTTAGTGCTAGTGCTAGTGCGAATAGGTAGTGCTAGTTCTAGTAGCTAGCTAGTGCTAGTGCTGGTGCTAGTGCTAGTAGCTAGTGCTAGTAGCTAGTGCTAGTGATAGTGCTAGTAGCTAGTGCTAGGGCTAGTAGCTAGTGCTAGTGCTAGTGCGAATTGGTAGTGCTAGTTCTAGTAGCTAGTGCTAGTGCTGGTGCTAGTGCTAGTGCGAGTAGCTACTTCTAGTAGCTTGGGCTAGTGATAGTGCTAGTAGCAAGTGATAGTGCTAGTGCTAGTAGCTAGTGCTAGTTGCTAGTAGCTAGTGCTAGTAGCAAGTGCTAGTGCTAGTGCTAGTAGTTAGTTCTAGTGCTAGTGCTAGTGCGAATAGCTAGTGCTAGTGCTAGTAGCTAGTGCTAGTAGCTAGCGCTAGTGCTAGTAGCTAGTGCGAGTGCTAGTGCTAGTGCTAGTAGCAAGGCCTAGTGCTAGTGCTAGTGCTAGTAGCTAGTGCTAGTGCTACTAGCTAGTGCTAGTGCTAGTAGCTAGTGCTAGAGCTAGTAGCTAGTAGCTAGTGGTAGTGCTAGTAGCTAGCGCTAGTACTAGTAGCTAGTGCTAGTAGCTAGTGCTAGTACCGAGTGCTAGTGCTAGTGCTAGTACCTAGTGCTAGTGCTAGTGCTAGTGCTAGAGTTAGTAGCTAGTAGCTAGTGCTAGTGCTAGTACCTAGTGCTAGTGTTAGTGCTAATGTGTGCTTGTAGCTAGTGCTAGTGCTAGTAGCTTGTGCTAGTGCTAGTAGCTAGTGCTAGTTCTTGTAGCTAGTGCTAGTTCTTGTAGCTAGTGCTAGTGGTGGTGCTAGTGCTAGTGCTGGTGCTAGTGCTAGTAGCTAGTGCTAGTGATAATGCTAGTAGCTAGTAGCTAGTGCTAGTGCTAGTAGCTAGTGCTAGTGCTAGTGCTAGTAGCTAGTGCTAGTAGTTAGTGGTAATAGCTAGTCCTAGTAGCTAGTGCTAGTAGCTTGTGCTAGTGCTAGTGCTGGTAGCTAGTGCTAGTAGCTAGTAGCTAGTGCTAGTACCTAGTGCTAGTGCCAGTGCCAGTGCTAGTGCTAGTGCTAGTGCTAGTGCTAGTGCTAGTGCTAGTGCTAGTGCTAGTGCTAGTGCTAGGGCTACTAGCTAGTGCTAGTGCTAGTAGCTAGTGCTAGTGCTAGTAGCTAGTGCTAGAGTTAGTGGCTAGTAGCTAGTGCTAGTACCTAGTGCTAGTACCTAGTGCTAGTCCTGGTGCTAGTGTTTGTAGCTAGTGCTAGTGCTAGTGCGAGTAGCTAGTGCTAGTAGCTAGTGCTAGTGCTAGTAGCTAGTGCTAGTGCTAGTAGCTTGTGCTAGTGCTAGTAGCTAGTGGTAGTGCTAGTTCTAGTGCGAATAGCTAGTGCTAGTGCTAGTAGCTAGTGCTAGTTCTTGTAGCTAGTTCTAGTGCAGGTGCTAGTGCTAGTGGTGGTGCTAGTGCTAGTAGCTAGTGCTAGTGATAGTGCTAGTAGCTAGTGCTAGTGCTAGTGCTTGTAGCTAGTAGCTAGTGCTAGTATCTAGTAGCTAGTGCTAGTAGCTAGTGCTAGTACTTAGTAGCTATAGCTGTAGCTAGTAGCTAGTGCTAGTAGCTAGTGCTAGTAGTTAGTGCTAATAGCTAGTCCTAGTAGCTAGTGCTAGTAGCTAGTATACTAGCTAGTATTTAGTGCTAGTGGCTAGTAGCTAGTAGCTAGTCTCTAGTGTTAGTAGCTAGTATCTAGTGCTAGTGCTAGTAGCTAGTTCTATTTCTTGTACATAGTGCTAGTGCTAGTAAATAGTGCAAGTGCTAGTAGTTAGTGCTAGTAGCTAGTGCTAGAGCTGGTAGCTAGTGCTAGTGCTAGTAGCAAGTGCTAGTGCTAGTGCGAATAGGTAGTGCTAGTGCTAGTTCTAGTAGCTAGTGCTAGTGCTGGTGCTAGTGCTAGTGCTGGTGCTAGTGCTAGTAGCTAGTGCTAGTAGCTAGTGCTAGTGCTAGTACTAGTAGCTAGTGCTAGGGCTAGTAGCTAGTGCTAGTGCTAGTGCGAATAGGTAGTGCTAGTTCTAGTAGCTAGTGCTAGTGCTGGTGCTAGTGCTAGTGCTAGTGCTGGTGCTAGTGCTAGTGCTAGTAGCTAGTTCTAGTAGATAGTGCTAGTGCTAGTGTTAGTGTTAGTGTTAGTGCTAGTGCTTGTGCTAGTAGATAGTGCTAGTGCTAGTGTTAGTGCTAGTGCTAGTGCTAGTAGCTAGTGCTAGTAGCTAGTGCTAGTAGCTAGTGCTAGTAGCTAGTGCTAGTGCTAGTGCTAGTGCTAGTGCTAGTGCTAGTGCTAGGTGCTAGTTGCTAGTGCTAGTGCTAGTGCGAATAGCTAGTGCTAGGTGCTAGTTGCTAGTGCTAGTGCTAGTGCGAATAGCTAGTGCTAGTAGCTAGTGCTAGTAGCTAGCGCTAGTGCTAGTAGCTTGTGCTGGTGCTAGTGCTAGTGTTAGTGCTAGTAGCTAGTGACTAGTGCTGGTAGCTAGTGCTAGTGCTGGTACCTGGTGCTCGTTGCTGGTAGGTAGTGCTGGTGCTAGTAACTGGTAGCTAGTGCTGGTGCTAGTAGCTGGTAGCTCTTGCTAGTGCTAGTAGCTTGGTCTAGCTAGTGCTAGTGCTAGTAGCTAGTGCTAGTGCTAGTGCTAGTGCTAGTGCTAGTGCTAGTGCTGGTAGCTAGTGCTAGTGCTAGTAGCTGGTGCTAGTAGCTGGTGGCTAGTGCTGGTGCTAGTGGCTGAGTGCTGGTGCCTGGTGCTAGTGCTGGTGCTGGTGCTAGTGCTAGTAGCTAGTGCTAGTCTTGGTGGCTAGTGCTAGTGCTGGTAGCTAGTGCTGGTAGCTAGTGGCTAGTGGCTAGTAGCTAGTGCTGGTACCTGAGTGCTAGTGCTGGTGCTAGTGCTAGTAGCTAGTGCTGGTGCTAGTGCTTTGGTAGCTAGTGCTAGTAGTTAGTGCTAGTGCTAGTGCTAGTGCGAGTGCTAGTGCTAGTAGCTAGGGCTAGTGCCTAGTAGCTAGTGCTAGTGCTGGTAGCTAGTGCTAGTGCTGGTAGCTAGTGCTAGTGGCTAGTGCTGAGTAGCTAGTGCTGGTGCTGGTGCTAGTGCTGAGTAGCTAGTGCTGGTGCTGAGTCGCTGGTGCTAGTGCTGGTAGCTAGTGCTAGTAGCTGGTGCTAGTGCTGGTGCTGGTAGCTAGTGCTAGTGCCTAGTGCTAGTAGCTAGTGATGGTGCTGGTAGCTAGTGCTAGTGCTGGTGCTGGTGGCTAGTAGCTGGTCCGGTGTCTGGTAGCTGGTGCTAGTGGCTAGTAGCTAGTGCTCGTGCTAGTAGCTAGTAGCTAGTGCTGGTAGCTAGTGCTAGTAGTTAGTGCTTGTAGCTAGTGCTAGTAGCTAGTGCTAGTTGCTAGTGCTAGTGCTAGTAGCTAGTGCTAGTTGTTAGTGCTAGTAGCTAGTGCTAGTAGCTAGTAGCTAGTAGCTAGTGGCTAGTGGCTAGTAGCTAGTGGCTAGTAGCTAGTGCTAGTAGCTGGTAGCTAGTGCTAGTGCTAGTAGCTGGTGCTAGTGCTAGTAGCTAGTGCTAGTGCTAGTAGCTGGTGCTAGTGTTAGTAGCTAGTGCTAGTAGCTAGCGCTAGTGCTAGTAGCTAGTGCTAGTGCTAGTGGCTAGTGCTAGTGCTAGTAGCCAGTGCTAGTGTTAGCAGCTAGTGCTAGTAGCTAGTGCTAGTGCTAGTAGCTAGTGCTAGTAGCTAGTGCTAGTAGCTAGTGCTAGTGCTAGTGCTAGTAGCTAGCGCTAGTGCTAGTTGTTAGTGCTAGTAGCTAGTGCTAGTAGCTAGTAGCTAGTAGCGAGTGCTAGTAGCTAGTAGCTAGTGCTTGTAGCTAGTACCTAGTGCTAGTATTTAGTAGCTAGTGCTAGTATCTAGCAGTTAGTGCTAGTAGCTAGTAGTTAGTGCTAGTAGCTATAGTTGTAGCTAGTAGGTAGTGCTGGTAGCTAGTGCTGAGTGGTAGTGCTGAGTGCTGGTAGCTGGTTCTGGTGCTAGTGCTGGTAGCTAGTGCTAGTGCTAGTGCTAGTAGCTAGTGCTGGTAGCTAATGGCTAGTGCTAGTAGCTAGTGCTAGTACCTGGTGCTAGTGCTGGTGCTGGTGCTAGCTAGTGCTAGTGCTAGTAGCTAGTGCTAGTGCTAGTAGCTAGCTAGTGCTAGTAGCTAGTAGCTGGTAGCTAGTGCTAGTAGCTGGTGCTGGTGCTAGTAGCTAGTGCTAGTGCTAGTAGCTAGTGCTAGTGCTAGTGGCTAGTGGCTAGTGCTGGTGGCTGGTAGCTGGTGCTAGTGCTGGTGCTAGTGGCTAGTGCTAGTAGCTAGTAGCTAGTGCTAGTGGCTAGTAGCTAGTGCTAGTGGCTAATGCTAGTACCTGGTGCTGGTGCTAGTGCTGGTGCTAGTGCTGGTAGCTGGTGCTGAGTAGCTAGTGCTGGTGCTGGTAGCTGGCGTTAGTAGCTAGTAGCTAGTAGCTGGTGCTAGTGCTGGTGCTGGTAGCTAGTGCTGGTAGCTGGTGCTGGTAGCTAGTGCTGGTAGCTGGTGCTAGTGCTAGTGCTAGTGCTAGTAGCTAGTGCTAGTGCTAGTAGCTAGTGCTAGTAGCTAGTGCTAGTGCTAGTAGCTGGTGCTAGTGCTAGTAGCTAGTGCTAGTACCTAGTGCTAGTGCTAGTAGCTAGTGCTAGTAGCTAGTGCTAGTGCTAGTAGCTAGTGCTAGTGCTAGTAGCTAGTGCTAGTGCTAGTGCTAGTAGCTAGTGCTAGTGCTAGTGCTAGTGCTAGTGCTAGTGCTAGTGCTAGTGCTAGTGCTAGTGCTAGTAGCTAGTGCTAGTAGCTAGTGCTAGTAGCTAGTGCTAGTAGCTAGTGCTAGTAGCTAGTGCTAGTGATTGTGCTAGTAGCTAGTGATAGTGCTAGTAGCTAGTGCTAGTGCTAGTGCTAGTGGCTAGTAGCTAGTGCTAGTGCTAGTGCTGGTGGCTAGTGCTGGTGCTAGTGGCTAGTGCTAGTGCTGAGTAGCTGGTGCTAGTGCTAGTGCTAGTCGCTAGTGCTAGTTCTAGTAGCTAGTGCAAGTGCTGGTGCTAGTGCTGGTGCTGGTGCTAGTGCTAGTAGCTAGTGCTAGTAGCTAGTGATAGTGCTAGTAGCTAGTGCTAGTGCTAGTGCTAGTAGCTAGTAGCTAGTGCCAGTATCTAGTAGCTAGTGCTAGTAGCTAGTAGCTAGTGGTAGTACTTAGTAGCTAGTAGCTAGTGCTAGTAGCTAGTGCTAGTAGTTAGTGCTTGTAGCTAGTGCTAGTAGCTAGTGCTAGTTGCTAGTGCTAGTGCTAGTAGCTAGTGCTAGTTGTTAGTGCTAGTAGCTAGTGCTAGTAGCTAGTAGCTAGTAGCTAGTAGCTAGTAGCTAGTAGCTAGTAGCTAGTAGCTAGCTAGTAGCTAGTGCTAGTAGCTAGTAGCTAGTGCTAGTGCTAGTAGCTAGTGCTAGTGCTAGTGCTAGTGCTAGTGCTAGTAGCTAGTGCTAGTGCTAGTAGCTAGTGCTAGTGCTAGTGTGCTAGTGCTAGTAGCTAGTGCTAGTGCTAGTAGCTAGTGCTAGTGCTAGTAGCTAGTGCTAGTGCTAGTAGCTAGTAGCTAGTAGCTAGTGCTAGTGCTAGTGCTAGTGCTAGTAGCTAGTGCTAGTAGCTAGTGCTAGTAGCTAGTGCTAGTAGCTAGTGCTAGTAGCTAGTGCTAGTAGCTAGTAGCTAGTGCTAGTAGCTAGTGCTAGTGGTAGTGCTAGTGCCAGTGCTAGTAGTGCTAGTGCTGTAGCTAGTGCTAGTGCTAGTGCTAGTGCTAGTAGCTAGTGCTAGTGCTAGTAGCTAGTGCTAGTAGCTAGTGCTAGTGCTAGTGCTAGTGCTAGTGCTAGTGCTAGTAGCTAGTGCTAGTGCTAGTAGCTAGTAGCTAGTGCTAGTAGCTAGTGCTAGTGCTAGTAGCTAGTGCTAGTGCTAGTAGCTAGTGCTAGTGCTAGTAGCTAGTGCTAGTGCTAGTAGCTAGTGCTAGTGCTGGTAGCTAGTGGCTAGTGCTGGTAGCTGGTAGCTAGTGCTGGTGCTAGTGCTGGTAGCTAGTGCTAGTAGCTGGTAGCTAGTGCTAGTGGCTAGTAGCTAGTGCTAGTAGCTAGTGCTGGTAGCTGGTGCTGGTGCTAGTGCTGGTGCTAGTAGCTAGTGCTAGTGCTAGTAGCTAGTGCTAGTGCTGGTAGCTGGCGTTAGTGCTAGTGGCTAGTAGCTGGTGCTGGTGCTAGTAGCTGGTGCTGGTGCTGGTAGCTAGTGCTGGTGCTAGTAGCTAGTGCTGGTAGCTGGTGCTAGTGGCTAGTGCTGGTGGCTAGTGCTAGTGCTGGTGCTGGTGCTGGTAGCTGGTGCTGGTAGCTGGTAGCTAGTGCTAGTAGCTAGTGCTAGTGCTAGTAGCTAGTGCTAGTGCTAGTGCTAGTGCTAGTAGCTAGTGCTAGTGCTAGTGCTAGTAGGCTAGTGCTAGTGCTGGTAGCTAGTGCTAGTGCTAGTGCTAGTGCTAGTAGCTAGTGCTGGTAGCTGGTGCTAGTGGCTAGTGCTGGTAGCTGAGTGCTAGTAGCTAGTAGCTAGTAGTGCTAGTGCTGGTAGCTAGTGCTGGTGCTGGTAGCTAGTGCTAGTGCTGGTGCTGGTGGCTAGTGCTAGTGCTGGTGCTAGTAGCTAGTGCTAGTGTGCTGGTGCTAGTGCTAGTAGCTAGTGCTGAGTGGCTAGTGCTGGTAGCTGGTGCTAGTAGCTAGTAGCTAGTGCTGAGTGCTAGTAGTTGGTAGCTAGTGCTGGTGCTAGTAGCTAGTTCTAGTGCTAGTAGCTAGTGCTAGTGCCAGTAGCTAGTGCTAGTGCTAGTGCTAGTGCTAGTAGCTAGTGCTAGTGCTAGTGCGAATAGCTAGTGCTAGTGCTAGTAGCTAGTGCTAGTTCTTGTAGCTAGCGCTAGTGCTGGTGCTAGTGCTAGTGCTGGTGCTAGTGCTAGTAGCTAGTGGTAGTGATAGTGCTAGTAGCTTGTGCTAGTGCTAGTGCGAATAGGTAGTGCTAGTTCTAGTAGCTAGTGCTAGTGCTGGTGGTAGTGCTAGTGCTGGTGCTAGTGCTAGCAGCTAGTTCTAGTAGCTTGGGCTAGTGATAGTGCTAGAAGCTAGTGATAGTGCTAGTGCTAGTAGCTAGTGCTAGTTGCTAGTAGCTAGTGCTAGTAGCAAGTGCTAATGCTAGTGCTAGTGCTAGGTGCTAGTAGTTAGTGCTAGTGCTAGTGCTAGTGCGAATAGCTAGTGCTAGTGCTCGTGGCTAGTGCTAGTAGCTAGTGCTAGTGCTAGTAGCTAGTGCTAGTGCTAGTGCTAGTGCTAGTGCTAGTGCGAGTGCTAGTGCTAGTAGCTAGGGCTAGTGCCAGTGCTAGTGCTAGTAGCAAGTGCTAGTGCTACTGGCTAGTGCTAGTGCTAGTAGCTAGTGCTAGAGCTAGTAGCTAGTAGCTAGTGGTAGTGCTAGTAGCTAGTGCGAGTACTAGTAGCTAGTGCTAGTACTAGTGCTAGTGCTAGTAGCTAGTGCTAGTAGCTAGTGCTAGTGCTAGTGCTAGTGCTAGTGCTAGTGCTAGTGGCTAGTGCTAGTAGCTAGCGCTAGTGCTAGTAGTTAGTGCTAGTGCTAGTGCTAGTGCGAGTGCTAGTGCTAGTAGCTAGGGCTAGTGCTAGTGCTAGACTTAGTAGCTAGTGCTAGTGCTACTAGCTAGTGCTAGTAGCTAGTGCTGGAGCTAGTAGCTAGTAGCTACTGGTAGTGCTAGTAGCTAGTGGTAGTGCGAATAGCTAGTGCTAGTAGCTAGTTCTAGTAGCTAGCGCTAGTGCTAGTAGCTAGCGCAAGTGCTAGTAGCTTGTGCTAGTGCTAGTGCTGGTGCTAGTGCTAGTAGCTAGGGCTAGGGCTAGTGCTAGTGCTAGTACCTAGTGCTACTGCTAGTACCTAGTGCTAGAGCTAGTAGCTAGTAGCTACTGGTAGTGCTAGTAGCTTGTGATAGTAGCTAGTGCTAGTAGCTAGTGCTAGTGCTAGTGCTAGTAGCTAGTGCTAGTGCTAGTAGCTAGTGCTAGTGCTAGTAGCTAGTGCTAGTGCTAGTGCTAGTGCTAGTAGCTAGTGCTAGTGCTAGTAGCTAGTGCTAGTAGCTAGTGCTAGTACCTAGTGCTAGTGCTAGTGCTAGTGCTAGTGCTAGTAGCTAGTCCTAGTGCTGGTAGCTAGTGCTAGTGCTAGTAGCTAGTGCTAGTAGCTAGTGCTAGTAGCTAGTGCTAGTGCTAGTGCCAGTAGCTAGTGCTAGTAGCTAGTGCTAGTAGCCAGTGCTAGTGCTAGTAGCCAGTGCTAGTGTTAGTAGCTAGTGCCAGTAGCTAGCGCTAGTGCTAGTAGCTAGTGATAGTGCTAATAGCTAATGCTAGTGCTAGTAGCCAGTGCTAGTGTTAGCAGCTAGTGCTAGTAGCTAGCGCTAGTGCTAGTAGCTAGTGTTAGTAGCTAGTGCTAGTAGCTAGTGCTAGTAGCTAGTGCTAGTAGCTAGTGCTAGCAGCTAGTGCTAGTAGCTAGCGCTAGTGCTAGTTGTTAGTGCTAGTAGCTAGTGCTAGTAGCTAGTGCTAGTAGCTAGTGCTAGTAGCTAGTAGCTAGTAGCTAGTGCTAGTAGCTAGTAGCTAGTGCTAGTAGCTAGTAGCTAGTGCTAGTATCTAGTAGCTAGTGCTAGTAGCTAGTAGTTAGTGCTAGTAGCTAGTAGTTAGTGCTAGTAGCTAGTAGTTAGTGCTAGTAGCTATAGTTGTAGCTATTAGGTAGTGCTAGTGGTAGTGCAAGTGCTAGTACCTAGTTCTAGTGCTAGTGCTAGTAGCTGGTGCTGGTGCTGGTGCAAGTAGCTAGTGCTGAGTAGCTAGTAGCTAGTGCTAGTGCCTAGTGCTGGTGGCTAGTGCTAGTGCTGCTAGCTAGTGCTGAGTGCTAGTGCTAGTGGCTAGTGCTGGTGGCTAGTGCTAGTGCTGGTAGCTAGTGCTAGTAGCTAGTGCTAGTGCTAGTAGCTAGTGCTTGTGCTAGTAGCTAGTGGTAGTGCTAGTAGCTAGTAGCTAGTGCTAGTGCTAGTGCTAGTAGCTAGTGCTGGTAGCTAGTGGCTAGTAGCTAGTGGCTGGTAGCTAGTGCTAGTGGCTAATGCTGAGTGCCTGGTGCTGGTGCTGTTGCTAGTGCTGGTAGCTAGTGCTGGTGCTAGTGGCTAGTGCTGGTGCTAGTAGCTGGCGTTAGAGCTAGTGATGGTAGCTAGTGCTGGTGCTAGTAGCTGGTGCTGGTGCTAGTAGCTAGTGCTGGTGCTGAGTAGCTGGTGCTGGTGCTGGTGGCTAGTGCTGAGTAGCTGGTGCTTAGTAGCTAGTGCTAGTGCTGAGTGCTAGTGCTAGTAGCTGGTGCTAGTGCTGGTGGCTAGTGCTAGTAGCTAGTGCTAGTGCTAGTAGCTAGTGCTAGTGCTAGTAGCTAGTGCTAGTGCTAGTGCGAATAGGTAGTGCTAGTGCTAGTAGCTAGTGCTAGTGCTATTTCTAGTGCTAGTAGCTAGTGCTAGTAGCTTGTGCTAGTAGCTAGTGCTAGTAGCTAGTCTTAGTGATTGTGCTAGTAGCTAGTGATAGTGCTAGTAGCTAGTGCTAGTGCTAGTGCTAGTAGCTAGTGCTAGTGCTAGTGCTGGTAGCTAGTGCTAGTGCTGGTGCTAGTGCTAGTGCTAGTAGCTAGTAGCTAGTGCTAGTGCTAGTAGCTAGTGCTAGTGCTAGTGCTAGTAGCTAGTGCTAGTGCTAGTAGCTAGTGCTAGTGCTAGTAGCTAGTGCTAGTGCTAGTGCTAGTGCTAGTGCTAGTGCTAGTAGCTAGTAGCTAGTAGCTAGTGCTAGTGCTAGTAGCTAGTGCTAGTGCTAGTAGCTAGTAGCTAGTGCTAGTGCTAGTAGCTAGTGCTAGTGCTAGTAGCTAGTGCTAGTGCTAGTAGCTAGTGCTAGTAGCTAGTGCTAGTAGCTAGTGCTAGTAGCTAGTGCTAGTGCTAGTGCTAGTGCTAGTAGCTAGTGCTAGTGCTAGTAGCTAGTGCTAGTAGCTAGTGCTAGTGCTAGTAGCTAGTGCTAGTGCTAGTAGCTGGTGCTAGTGCTAGTAGCTGGTGCTAGTGCTAGTGCTAGTAGCTAGTGCTAGTAGCTAGTGCTAGTGCTAGTGCTAGTAGCTAGTGCTAGTGCTAGTAGCTAGTGCTAGTAGCTAGTGCTAGTAGCTAGTGCTAGTAGCTAGTGCTAGTAGCTAGTGCTAGTAGCTAGTGCTAGTAGCTAGTGCTAGTGATTGTGCTAGTAGCTAGTGATAGTGCTAGTAGCTAGTGCTAGTGCTAGTGCTAGTAGCTAATGCTAGTGCTAGTGCTAGTAGCTAGTGCTAGTGTTGCTGCTAGTGCTAGTAGCTAGTGCTAGTGTTAGTGCTAGTGCTAGTGCAAGTAGCTAGTAGCTAGTGCTAGTGTTAGTAGCTAGGAGCTAGTGCTAGTGCTAGTAGCTAGTTCTAGTGCTAGTAGCTGGTGCTAGTGCTGGTAGCTAGTGCTAGTAGCTAGTGCTAGTGCTAGTGGCTAGTGCTGGTGCTAGTGCTGAGTAGCTAGTGCTGGTGCTAGTAGCTGGTGCTAGTGCTAGTGGCTAGTGGCCTAGTCTTTGGTGCTAGTGCTAGTCTTTGGTGCTAGTGCTAGTAGCTAGTGCTAGTAGCTAGTGCTAGTGATAGTGCTAGTAGCTTGTGCTAGTGCTAGTGCGAATAGGTAGTGCTAGTTCTAGTAGCTAGTGCTAGTGCTGGTGGTAGTGCTAGTGCTGGTGCTAGTGCTAGCAGCTAGTTCTAGTAGCTTGGGCTAGTGATAGTGCTAGAAGCTAGTGATAGTGCTAGTGCTAGTAGCTAGTGCTAGGTTCTAGTAGCTAGTGCTAGTAGCAAGTGCTAGTGCTAGTGCTAGGTGCTAGTAGTTAGTGCTAGTGCTAGTGCTAGTGCGAATAGCTAGTGCTAGTGCTCGTGGCAAGTGCTAGTAGCTAGCGCTAGTGCTAGTAGCTAGTGCTAGTGCTAGTGCTAGTGCTAGTGCGAGTGCTAGTGCTAGTAGCTAGGGCTAGTGCCAGTGCTAGTGCTAGTAGCTAGTGCTAGTGCTACTAGTAGCTAGTGCTAGTGCTAGTAGCTAGTAGCTAGTGCTGGTAGCTAGTGCTGGTGCTAGTAGCTAGTGCTGGTGCTGAGTAGCTAGTGCTAGTAGCTAGTGCTGGTAGCTAGTGCTGGTGCTGAGTGCTAGTGCTGGTGCTAGTGCTAGTGGCTAGTGCTGAGTGGCTAGTGCTAGTGGCTAGCATTAGTGCTAGTAGTTGGTGCTAGTGCTAGTGCTGGTGCTAGTGCTAGTGCTAGTAGCTAGTGCTGGTGCTAGTGGCTGGTGCTAGTAGCTTGTGCTAGTAGCTAGTGCTAGTAGCTAGTGCTAGTAGCTAGTGCTAGTACCTAGTGCTAGTGCTAGTGCTAGTGCTAGTGCTAGTGCTAGTAGCTAGTGCTAGTGCTGGTAGCTAGTGCTAGTGCTAGTAGCTAGTGCTAGTAGCTAGTGCTAGTAGCTAGTGCTTGTGCTAGTGCTAGTGCTAGTCCTAGTGCTAGTGCTAGTGCTAGTGCTAGTGCTAGTAGCTAGTGCTAGTGCTACTAGCTAGTGCTAGTGCTGGTGCTAGTGCTAGAGCTAGTAGCTGGTGCTAGTGCTAGTAGGTAGTGCTGGTAGCTAGTAGCTAGTGCTAGTGCTGCTAGCTGGTGCTAGTGCTAGTAGCTAGTGCTGGTGGCTAGTAGCTAGTGGCTAGTGGTAGTGCTAGTAGCTAGTGGTAGTGCGAATAGCTAGTGCTAGTAGCTAGTGGTAGTGCTAGTGCTAGTGCTAGTAGCTAGTAGCTAGCTAGTGCTAGTGCTAGTGCTAGTGCTAGTGCTAGTGCTAGTGCTAGTGCTAGTGCTAGTGCTAGTGCTAGTGCTGGTGCTGGTAGCTAGTGCTAGTAGCTAGTGCTAGTAGCTAGTGCTTGAGTAGCTAGTGTGCTAGTGGCTAGTCTCTGGTGCTGGTAGCTAGTGCTAGTGCTAGTGGCTAGTGCTAGTTGCTAGTGCTAGTAGCTAGTGCTAGTGGCTAGTGGCTAGTAGCTCGTGCTAGTAGCTACTGCTAGTAGCTAGTAGCTAGTGCTAGTATCTAGTAGCTAGTGCTAGTATCTAGTAGCTAGTGTTACTAGCTAGTGCTAGTACTTAGTAGCTAGAGCTGTAGCTAGTAGCTAGTGCTAGTGGTAGTAGCTAGTGCTAGTAGCTAGTAGTTACTAGCTAGTATCTAGTGCTAGTAGCTAGTGGCTAGTGCTAGTAGCTAGTAGTTAGCGCTAGTAGCTAGTAGCTAGTATCTAGTGCTAGTGCTGGTAGCTAGTGCTATTTCTGGTAAATAGTGCTGGTGCTGGTAGATAGTGTATAGTGCTAGTAGTTGCTTGCTAGTAGCTAGTGCTAGTCTCTGGTAGCTAGTGCTAGTGCTAGTAGCTAGTGCTAGTGCTAGTAGCTAGTGCTAGTGCTAGTGCTAGTGGCTGGTGCTAGTTCTAGTAGCTGGTGCTAGTGCTTGGTGCTAGTGCTAGTCTTTGGTGCTAGTGCTAGTGGCTAGTGCTAGTAGCTAGTGCTGGTGCTAGTGATAGTGCTAGTAGCTGGTGCTGGTGCTGGTGCTAGTGGCTAGTAGCTAGTGCTAGTAGCTGGTGCTTGTGGCTAGTGGCTAGTGCTAGTGCTTAGTAGTTATGGTGTGGCGTAGTGTGGCTAGTAGCTAGTGCTAGTGCTAGTGCTAGTGCTAGTAGCTAGTGCTAGTAGCTAGTGCTAATGCTAGTAGCTAGTGCTAGTAGCTAGTGCTAGTATCTAGTAGCTAGTGCTGGTATACTAGCTAGTGCTAGTACTTAGTAGCTAGAGCTGTAGCTAGTAGCTAGTGCTAGTGGTAGTAGCTAGTGCTAGTAGCTAGTAGTTACTAGCTAGTATCTAGTGCTAGTAGCTAGTGGCTAGTGCTAGTAGCTAGTAGTTAGCGCTAGTGGCTAGTAGCTAGTACCTAGTGCTAGTGCTAGGTAGCTAGTGCTATTTCTAGTAAATGGTGCTAGTGCTAGTAGATGGTGTATGGTGCTAGTAGTTCTGCTGGTGGCTAGTGCTAGTGCTGGTGGCTAGTGCTAGTGCTAGTGGCTAGTGCTAGTGCTAGTAGCTGGTGCTAGTGCTGGTAGCCGAGTGCTAGTTCTGGTAGCTAGTGGCTAGTCTGTGGTGCTGAGTGCTGAGTGCTTGGTGCTAGTGCTAGTAGCTAGTGCTAGTGCTAGTGATAGTGCTAGTAGCTAGTGCTAGTGCTGAGTGCTGGTGGCTAGTAGCTAGTGCTAGTAGCTAGTGCTTGTGGCTAGTGGCTAGTGCTAGTACTTAGTAGTTATAGGCTGTGGCTGTAGTGTGTGGCTAGTAGCTAGTGCTAGTGCTGGTGGCTAGTGCTAGTGGCTAGTAGCTGGCGCTAGTAGCTAGTAGCTAGTCTTTGGTTGCTAGTATGCTAGTGCTAGTGCTAGTGGCTAGTGCTGGTAGCTGAGTGGTAGTGCTAGTAGATGGTGCTAGTGCTGGTAGATGGTGCTAGTGCTAGTAGATAGTGCTAGTGCTTTGGTAGCTAGTGCTAGTAGCTAGTGCTTTAGTGCTAGTAGCTAGTGCTGAGTGCTGGTGCTAGTAGCTAGTGCTAGTGCTGGGTGCTAGTAGCTAGTGCTAGTAGCCGGTGCTAGTGTTAGTAGCTAGTGCTAGTAGTAAGTGCTAGTGCTTGGTAGCTGGTGGCTAGTGCTGGTGCTTAGTGGCTAGTGGGTAGTAGCTGTGGCTAGTGGCTAGTGCTAGTGCTAGTAGCTAGGACTAGTTGTTGGTGCTGAGTAGCTGGTGCAGAGTAGCTAGTGCTGAGTGGCTAGTAGCTAGTGCTGAGTATCTGGTAGCTGGTGCTGGTATGTAGTGGCTAGTGCTGGTAGCTAGTAGCTAGTGCTAGTACTTAGTAGCTATAGCTGTAGCTAGTAGCTAGTGTTAGTAGCTAGTGCTAGTAGTTAGTGCTAGTAGATAGTGCTAGTAGCTAGTGCTGGTGGCTAGTAGCTAGTGCTGGTAGTTAGTAGCTAGTGCTAGTGGCTAGTAGCTAGTGCTTGTGGCTAAAAGCTAGTGCTAGTAGCTAGTAGCGAGTGCTAGTAGCTAGTTGCTAGTGCTAGTGCTAGTAGCCAGTGCTAGTAGCTAGTGCTAGTGCTGGTAGCTGGTGCTATTGCTAGTAGCTAGTGCTAGTAGGTGGTAGCTAGTGCTGGTAGCTGGTGCTAGTGCT
>JAMXMO010000720.1:7500-18087 GCA_030347555.1 Lablab purpureus | reverse complement strand
TTGTCATCTTCATGCTCGTATCGGATCGTAGACTAGGGACTAGAGGCTGCAGACTAGAGACTCGAGGCTGCGAGACTAGAGACTAGAGACTAGAGACAGCAGACTAGAGACTGCAAACTAGAGACTAGAGACTGAGACTAGAGACTGCAGACTCGAGACTAGAGACTACAGACCAGAGACTAGGGACTAGAGATAGCAGACTAGAGACTAGCGACTGCAGACTAGAGACTTGAGACTAGAGACTAGAGACTGCAGACTAGACACTCCCGACTGGAGACTGAAGACTACAGACTAGAGACTAGAGCCTGCAGAATAGAGATTAGAGACTACGGACTAGAGACTAGAGACTAGAGGCTGCGGACTAGAGACTAGAGGCTGCAGACAAGAGACTAGAGGCTGCAGACAAGAGACTAGAGACTGCGGACTAGAGGCTGCGAGACCGGAGACTAGAGACTAGACACGGCGGACTAGAGACAAGAGGCTGCAGGACTAGAGACTAGAGGCTGTAGACTAGAGACTAGAAACTACGAGACTAGAGACTAGAGGCCGTAGACTAGAGACTAGAGGCTGGAGACCAGAGACTAGAGACTCCGGACCGGAGACTAAAGACTCCGGACTAGAGACTAGAGACTGCAAATCGGAGACTAGAGACCAGTAGACTAGAGACTAGAGACTGCAGACTAGAGACTAGAGGCTGTAGACTAGAGACTAGAGACGGCAGACCGGAGACTAGAGACGACGGACTAGAGAGTAGAGACCGCGAGACTAGATTCTAGAGACGGCGGACAAGAGACTAGACACTGCGGACTAGAGACTACGAGACTGACGGACTAGAGCCTAGAGACTGCAGAAAAGAGACTAGAGACTGCAGAGAAGAGACTAGAGACTGCAGACTAGAGCCTAGTGACTGCGAGACTAGAGACTAGAGGCTGCAGAGACTAGAGACTAGAGACAGAGGCGTAGATTAGAGACTAAAGGCTGCAGCCAGAGACTACGAGGCTGCAGACAAGAGACTAGAGACGGCGGACTAGAGACTAGAGACAGCAGACTAGAGACTAGAGACTACGAGACAAGAGGCTGTAGATTAGAGACTAGAGGCTGCAACCAAGAGACTACACACTGCAGACAAGAGACTAGAGACGGCAGACTAGAGACTAGAGACGGCAGACTAGGGACGGCAGACAAGAGACTAGAGACTGCAGACTAGAGACTAGAGGCTGCAGACTAGAGACTGTAGACTAGAGACTAGAGACTAGAGACAAGAGACTGTAGATTAGAGACTAGAGACTGCAGCCAAGGGACTACAAACTACAGACAAGAGACCAGAGACGACAGACTAGAGACTAGAGACGGCAGACTAGACACTAGAGACGGCAGACAAGAGACTAGAGATTGCAGACTAGAGACTAGCGACTGCAGAATAGAGACTAGAGACTGCAAACTTGAGACTAGAGATTGTAGACAAGAGTCTAGAGACTGCAGACAAGAGACTAGAGACTGCAGACTAGAGACTGCAGACCAGAGACTAAAGACTACAGACAGCAGACTAGAGACTGCAGACTAGAGACTGCAGACCAGAGACTAAAGACTACAGACAGCAGACTAGAGACTAGAGACTGTAGACAAGAGTCTAGAGACTGCAGACAAGAGACTAGAGACTGCAGACTACAGACTAGAGACTGCAGACGAGAGACTAGAGACTAGAGACTAGAAACTGCAAACTAGAGACTAGAGACTGCAGACTAGAGACTAGAGACTGCAGACTAGGGACTAGATACTCCGGACTAGAGACTACAGACTAGAGGCTAGAGACTGCAGACTAGAGACTAGAGACTGCAGATTAGAGACTAGAGACTGCAGACTAGAGACTAGAGACTGCAGACTAGAGACTAAAGACTGCAGACTAGAGACTAGAGACTGCAGACCAGAGACTAGAGACTGCATACTAGAGACTAAAGACTGCACAATATTGACTAGAGACTAGAGACTAAAGACTAGAGACTAGAGACTAGAGACTAGAGACTACAGACTAGATACTGCAGACTAGAGACTAGAGACTGCAGACTAGAGATTAGAGACTGTGAACTAGAGACTACAGACTAAAGACTGCAGCCTAGAGACTGCAGACTAGAGAGTAGAGATTGCAGACTAGGGACTAGAGACAACGGACTAGAGGAATGAGACTGCAGACTAGAGAGTGCAGACTAGAGACTCCAGACTAGAGACTGCAGACTAGAGAGTAGAGACTGCAGACTAGAGACTAGAGACTGAATACTAGAGACTAAAGACAATACACTAGAGACTAGAGACTGCACACTAGAGACTAGAGACTAGAGACTAGAGACTAGACACTAGAGACTTCAGACTAGAGACTGCAGACTAGAGACTAGAGACTGCAGACTAGAGATTAGAGACTGCGGACTAGAGACTAGAGACTAAAGACTGCAGACTAGAGACTAGAGACTACAGACTAGAGACTCCAGACTAGAGACTGCAGACTAGAGGCTAGAGACTGCAGATTAGAGACTAGAGACTAGATTCTAGAGACTAGAAACTGAAACTGCAGACTAGAGACTAGAGACTGCAGACTAGAGACTAAAGACTAAAGACTGCAGACTAGAGACTAGAGACTGCAGACTAGAGACTAGAGACTGCATACTAGAGACTAAAGACTGCACAATATTGACTAGAGACTAGAGACTAAAGACTAGAGACTAGAGACTACAGACTAGATACTGCAGACTAGAGACTAGAGACTGCAGACTAGAGATTAGAGACTGCGAACTAGAGACTACAGACTAAAGACTGCAGACTAGAGACTGCAGACTAGAGATTAGAGACTGCAGACTAGGGACTAGAGACAACGGACTAGAGGAATGAGACTGCAGACTAGAGACTAGAGACTATACACTAGAGAGTGCACACTAGAGACTAGAGACTGCATACTAGAGACTAAAGACAATACACTAGAGACTAGAGACTGCACACTAGAGACTAGAGACTAGAGACTAGAGACTAGAGACTAGAGACTAGAGACTAGAGACTAGAGACTAAAGACTAGAGACTGCAGATTAGAGACTAGAGACTGCAGACTAGAGACTGCAGATTAGAGACTAGAGACTGCAGACTAGAGACTAGAGACTAGAGACTAGAGACTAGAGACTAGAGACTAGAGACTAGAGACTAGAGACTACAGACTAGAGACTAGAGACTAGAGACTAGACACTGCAGACTAGAGACTACAGACTAGAGACTAGAGATTGCAGACTAGAGACTAAACACTGCAGACTAGAGACTAGAGACTGCAGACTAGAGATTAGAGACTGCGGACTAGAGAGTAGAGACTGCGGACTAGAGAGTAGAGACTGCAGACTAGAGACTAGAGACTGCAGACTAGAGACTCCAGACTAGAGACTGCAGACGAGAGACTAGAGACTGCAGACTAGAGACTAGAGACTGCATACTAGAGACATAAGACTGCACACTAGAGACTAGAGACTGCACACGAGAGACTAGAGACTAGAGACTAGAGACTACAGACTAGAGACTAGAGACTAGAGACATAAGACTGCACACTAGAGACTAGAGACTGCACACGAGGGACTAGAGACTAGAGACTAGAGACTACAGACTAGAGACTAGAGACTACAGACTACAGACTACAGACTAGAGACTGCAGACTAGAGACTGCAGACTAGAGGCTAGAGACTCCAAATTAGAGACTAGAGACTAGAGACTGGAGACTAGATTCTAGAGACTAGAAACTACAAACTACAGACTAGAGACTAGAGACTGCAGACTAGAGACTAAAGACTAAAGACTACAGACTAGAGACTGGAGACTAGAGACTAGAGACTGCGTACTAGAGACTAAAGACTGCACAATATTGACTAGAGACTAGAGACTAAAGACTAGAGACTAGAGACTACAGACTAGATACTGCAGACTAGAGACTAGAGACTGCAGACTAGAGATTAGAGACTGCGAACTAGAGACTACGAGACTAAAGGCTGCGAGACTAGAGGCTGCGAGACTAGAGATTAGAGAGCTGCGAGACTAGGGACTAGAGACAACGGACTAGAGGAATGAGACTGCAGACTAGAGAGTGCAGACTACAGACTCGAGACTAGAGACTGCAGACTAGAGAGACTGCAGACTAGAGAGTAGAGACTGCAGACTAGACACTAGAGACTGCATACTAGAGACTAAAGACAATACACTAGAGACTAGAGACTGCACACTAGAGACTAGAGACTAGAGACTAGACACTAGAGACTAGAGACTTCAGACTAGAGACTGCAGACTAGAGACTAGAGACTGCAGACTAGAGATTAGAGACTGCGGACTAGAGACTAGAGACTAAAGACTGCAGACCAGAGACTAGAGACTGCAGACTAGAGATTAGAGACTGCAGAGTAAAGACTAGAGACTGCGGACTAGAGACTAGTGACTGCAGACTAGAGACTAGAGACTGCAGACTAGAGACTAGAGACTAGAGACTAGAGACTAGAAACTAGAAACTGCAAACTATAGACTAGAGACTGCAGACTAGAGACTGCAGATTAGAGACTAGAGACTGCAGACTAGAGACTAGAGACTAGAGACTAGAAACTACAGACTAGAGACTACAGGCTAGAGAATAGAGACTACAGACTAGAGACTAGAGACTAGACACTGCAGACTAGAGACTACAGACTAGAGATTGCAGACTAGAGACTAGAGACTAAACACTGCAGAGTAGAGACTAGAGACTGCAGACTAGAGATTAGAGACTGCGGACTAGAGACTAGAGACTGTGGACTAGAGACTAGAGACTGGAGACTAGAGACTAGAGGCTGCAGACTAGAGACTGCAGACTAGAGACTAGAGACTGCAGACTAGAGACTAGAGACTAGAGACAGACTAGAGACTAGAGACTGCAGACTAGAGACTAGAGACTGCAGACTAGAGACTCGAGACTAGAGGCTGCGAGACTAGAGGCTGCAGACTAGAGACTAGAGGCTGCAGATTAGAGACCAGAGACTGCGAGACTAGAGACTAGAGACTAGAGACCGGAGACCGGAGACCAGAGACCGGAGACCAGAGACCGGAGACCAGAGACCGGAGACCAGAGACCAGAGACCGGAGACCAGAGACCGGAGACCGGAGACCGGAGACCAGAGACCGAGACCAGAGACCGGAGACTAGAGACTAGAGACTAGAGACTAGAGACTACGGACTACGAGACTACGAGACTAGAGACTGCAGACTAGAGAGTGCGAGATTAGAGGCTAGAGACTCCAGATTAGAGACTAGAGACTAGAGACTGGAGACTAGATTCTAGAGACTAGAAACTAGAAACTAAAGACTAGAGACTAGAGACTGCAGACTAGAGACTAAAGACTAAAGACTAAAGACTACAGACTAGAGACTGGAGACTGCAGACTAGAGACTAGAGACTGCGTACTAGAGACTAAAGACTGCACAATATTGACTAGAGACTAGAGACTAAAGACTAGAGACTAGAGACTAGAGACTAGAGACTGCAGACTAGAGACTAGAGACTGCAGACTAGAGATTAGAGACTGCGAACTAGAGACTACAGACTAAAGACTGCAGACTAGAGACTGCAGACTAGAGACTGCAGACTAGAGATTAGAGACTGCAGACTAGGGACTAGAGACAACGAACTAGAGGAATGAGACTGCAGACTAGAGAGTGCAGACTACGGACTCGAGACTAGAGACTGCAGACTAGAGGACTGCAGACTAGAGAGTAGAGGCTGCAGACTAGAGACTAGAGGCGCATACTAGAGACTAAAGACAATACACTAGAAGACTAGAGACTGCACACTAGAGACTAGAGACTAGAGACTAGACACTAGAGACTAGAGAAGACTAGAGACTAGAGACTAGAGATTAGAGACTGCGGACTAGAGACTAGAGACTAAAGACTGCAGACTAGAGACTAGAGTTTGCAGACTAGAGATTACAGACTGCAGAGTAAAGACTAGAGACTGCGGACTAGAGACTAGTGACTGCAGACTAGAGACTAGAGACTGCAGACTAGAGACTAGAGACTAGAGACTAGAGACTAGAAACTAGAAACTGCAAACTATAGACTAGAGACTGGAGACTAGAGACTGCAGATTAGAGACTAGAGACTGCAGACTAGAGACTAGAGACTAGAAACTACAGACTAGAGACTACAGGCTAGAGAATAGAGACTACAGACTAGAGACTAGAGACTAGAGACTAGAGACTAGAGACTAGACACTGCAGACTAGAGACTACAGACTAGAGATTGCAGACTAGAGACTAGAGACTAAACACTGCAGAGTAGAGACTAGAGACTGCAGACTAGAGATTAGAGACTGCGGACTAGAGACTAGAGACTGTGGACTAGAGACTAGAGACTGGAGACTAGAGACTAGAGACTGCAGACTAGAGACTCCACACTAGAGACTGCAGACTAGAGACTGCAGACTAGAGACTAGAGAATGCAGACTAGAGACTAGAGACTACAGACTAGAGACTAGAGACTACAGACTAGAGACTACAGACTAGAGACTGCAGACTAGAGAGTGCAGACTAGAGGCTAGAGACTCCAGATTAGAGACTAGAGACTAGAGACTGGAGAGTAGATTCTAGAGACTAGAAACTAGAAACTACAGACTAGAGACTAGAGACTGCAGACTAGAGACTAAAGACTAAAGACTACAGACTAGAGACTGGAGACTGCAGACTAGAGACTAGAGACTGCGTACTAGAGACTGAAGACTGCACAATATTGACTAGAGACTAGAGACTAAAGACTAGAGACTAGAGACTACAGACTAGATACTGCAGACTAGAGACTAGAGACTGCAGACTAGAGATTAGAGACTGCGAACTAGAGACTACAGACTAAAGACTGCAGACTAGAGACTGCAGACTAGAGATTAGAGACTGCAGACTAGGGACTAGAGACAACGGACTAGAGGAATGAGACTGCAGACTAGAGAGTGCAGACTACAGACTCGAGACTAGAGACTGCAGACTAGAGAGACTGCAGACTAGAGAGTAGAGACTGCAGACTAGAGACTAGAGACTGCATACTAGAGACTAAAGACAATACACTAGAGACTAGAGACTGCACACTAGAGACTAGAGACTAGAGACTAGACACTAGAGACTAGAGACTTCAGACTAGAGACTGCAGACTAGAGACTAGAGACTGCAGACTAGAGATTAGAGACTGCGGACTAGAGACTAGAGACTAAAGACTGCAGACCAGAGACTAGAGACTGCAGACTAGAGATTAGAGACTGCAGAGTAAAGACTAGAGACTGCGGACTAGAGACTAGTGACTGCAGACTAGAGACTAGAGACTGCAGACTAGAGACTAGAGACTAGAGACTAGAGACTAGAGACTAGAAACTAGAAACTATAGACTAGAGACTAGAGACTGCAGACTAGAGACTGCAGATTAGAGACTAGAGACTGCAGACTAGAGACTAGAGACTAGAGACTAGAAACTACAGACTAGAGACTACAGGCTAGAGAATAGAGACTACAGACTAGAGACTAGAGACTAGAGACTAGAGACTAGAGACTAGACACTGCAGACTAGAGACTACAGACTAGAGATTGCAGACTAGAGACTAGAGACTAAACACTGCAGAGTAGAGACTAGAGACTGCAGACTAGAGATTAGAGACTGCGGACTAGAGACTAGAGACTGTGGACTAGAGACTAGAGACTGGAGACTAGAGACTAGAGACTGCAGACTAGAGACTCCAGACTAGAGACTGCAGACTAGAGACTAGAGGCTGCGAGACTAGAGACTAGAGAATGCGAGACTAGAGACTAGAGACTGCAGACTAGAGACTAGAGGCTGCAGACTAGAGACTCCGAGACTAGAGACTGCGAGACTAGAGACTAGAGGCTGCAGACTAGAGACTAGAGGCTGCAGATTAGAGACCAGAGACTGCGAGACTAGAGACTAGAGACTAGAGACTAGAGACCGGAGACCGGAGACTAGAGACTAGAGACCGGAGACCGGAGACTAGAGACCAACTAGAGACCAGAGACCAGAGACTAGAGACCAGAGACTACAGACCAGAGACGAGAGACTAGAGACCGGAGACCGGAGACCGGAGACCGAGACGAGAGACCGGAGACCGGAGACCGGAGACCGAGAGACCGGAGACGAGAGCCGGAGACCGGAGACCGGACGAGACCGGAGACCGGAGACCGGAGACCGGAGACCGGAGACCGGAGACCGAGACCGGAGACCGGAGACCGAGACGAGACCGAGAGACGGAGACGAGAGCGAGACCGGAGACCGGAGACCGGAGACCGGAGACCGGAGACCGGAGACCGGAGACCGGAGACCAGGAGACCGGAGACCGGAGACCGGAGACCGGAGACCGGAGACCGGAGACCGAGACCGCAGACCGAGACCACCGTGAGACCGGAGACCGGAGACCGGAGACCGGAGACCGGAGACCGGAGACCGAGACCGGAGACCGGAGACCAGAGACCAGAGACCAGAGACCAGAGACCAGAGACCAGAGACCAGAGACTAGAGACTAGCACTAGCTACTAGCACTAGGTCCTAGCACTTGCTACTAGCACTAGCACTAGCTACTAGCTACTAGATACTAGCTACTAGCTACTAGCACTAGCTACTGGCTACTAGCACTAGCTACTAGCTACTAGCAATAGCTACTAACTAGTAGCACTAACTAGCAGCTACTCGCACTAGCTACTAGCTACTAGCACTAGCTACTAGCACTAGCACTATCTACAAGCACTAGCTATTAGCACTAGCTATTAGCACTAGCAACTAGCACTAGCTACTAGCACTAGCACTAGCAACTAGCTACTAGCACTACCTACTAGCTACTAGCTACTAGGACTAGCTACGAGGTACTAGCACTAGCTACTAGCTACGAGGTACTAGCACTAGCTACTAGCTACTGGCACTAACTACTAGCACTAGTTACTAACACTAGCTACTAACACTAGCTACTAGCACTAGCTACTATGACTAGTACTAGCTACTAGAACTAGCTACTAGCACTAGCTACTAGCACGAACTACTAGCACTAGCTACTAGCACTAGCACTAAATACTAGCTACTAGCTACTAGCTACTAGCACTAGCTACTAGCTACTAGCACTAGCTACTAGCTAGTAGCACTAGCTACTAGCTACTAGCACTAGCTACTAGCTACTAGCTACTAGATACTAGCACTAGCTACTAGCACTACCTACTAGCTACTAGCTACTAGCACTAGCTACTAGCGCTAGCTACTAGCACTAGCTACTATCTACAAGGACTAGCACTAGCTACTAGCACTAGCACCAGCTACTAGCACTAGCACTAGCCACTAGCTAGTAGCT
This sequence comes from Lablab purpureus, assembly GCA_030347555.1. Lineage (NCBI taxonomy): Eukaryota > Viridiplantae > Streptophyta > Magnoliopsida > Fabales > Fabaceae > Lablab > Lablab purpureus. Next base: position 8,720 of record JAMXMO010000720.1, on the reverse strand, counting down.
ACTAGCTACTAGCACTAGCTATTACCATTAGCACTAGCTGCTAGCACTAGCACTAGCTACAAGTTACTAGCACTAGGTACTAGGTACTAGCACTAGCTACTAGCTACTAGCACTAGCTACTAGCTACTAGCACTAGCTACTAGCTACTGGGACTAGCACAAGCACTAGCACTAGGTACTAGCACTAGGTACTAGCTACTAGCTACTAGCTACGGGCACTAGCATAGCTACTAGGACTAGCTACTAGCACTAGCTACTAGCACTAGCACTAGCACTAGCACTAGCTACTAGCACTAGCTACTAGCACTAGCACTAGCACTAGCACTAGCTACTAGCACTAGCTACTAGCACTAGCACTAGCACTAGCACTAGCTACTAGCACTAGCACTACCTACTAGCACTAGCTACTAGCACTAGCACTAGCACTAGCACTACTAGTAGTAGCACTAGCTACTAGCACTAGCACTAGCACTAGCACTAGCACTAGCACTAGCTACTACCATTAGCACTAGGTACTAGCGCTAGCACCAGCTACTAGTATCTAGCACTAGCTACTAGCTACTAGCACTAGCACTAGCTACTAGTACTAGCTACTAGCACTAGCTAGCTACTAGGACTGGCACTAGCTACTAGCACTAGCACTAGCTACTAGCACTAGCTACTAGCTACTAGCTACTAGCTACTAGCTACTAGCTACAAGCACTAGCTACTAGCACTAGCTACTAGCACTAGCTACTAGCACTAGGTACTATGAGTAGGACTAGGTACTATGAGTAGCACTAGCTACTAGCACTAGCACTAGCTACTATCACTAGCACTAGCTACTAGCACTACTAGCCACTAGCACTAGCTACTAGCACTAGCTACTAGCTACTAGCACTAGCTACTAGCCACTAGCACTAGCTACTAGAACTAGCTACTAGCACTAACTACTAGCACTAGCTATTAGTACTAGCACTAGCTATTAGTACTAGCACTAGCTACTAGATACTAGCACTAGCTACTAGCTACTAGATACTAGCCACTAGGTACTAGCTACTAGCACTACCTACTAGCTACTAGCACTAGCACTAGCTACTAGCTACTAGGACTAGCACTAGCTACTCGCACTAGCACCAGCTACTAGCACTAGCACTAGCTACTAGCTACTAGCTACTAAGTACTAGCACTAGCTACTAGCTACTAGCTACTAACTACTAGCACTAGCTACTAGCTACTAGA
>JAMXMO010000715.1:0-17165 GCA_030347555.1 Lablab purpureus | reverse complement strand
ACGGGTCCTTACATTTTTCGAGGAATGTGCGGAGCAGTTTACCTATCAAGCGAGATACATTTACGCCCATCTTGATTCTCTCATTGCCCTTGAGTTTCTCTTATGAGTGCACGACTCCTTAGGAATTTTGCATATCTTGGGATTTGCTAATGGCATCAAGTAGAGGTATGTTGACCTCTACTTTCTGAAGGTCTCCGGTATCTCCTTATCCAGTTCTTCCATCTTTTTGCTTGGAATCACTTTGGGAGGAAATGGAAGAGGGATAGGAGGTGGGCTACTGTAAATCGAGGCGAGTGGTGGAAGAGGGTCCACTGCTTGAAAATTCAGGGCACCAAGCTGGTTTTCATTACTTTGCTTAGGTGCGAGCACTGGTGAAGGTGCTGCGAAGGCGATGAAGGTGCTGCGAAGCGAGTAAAGTGCTGCTGAGCGGATGAAGATGCTGCAGAAGCGGATGAAGGTCGCTGCGAGAAGCGAGATGAAGATGCTGCTGCGCGAGTATGTGAATCTGTTTGCCCGATCTCAATGTGATAGCACTAACATTTTTCGGATTCTGCACAGTTTGAGAAGGCAATCTATCTGAATTTTGTGACTGTGCCTGATTGAGTTGAGTAGCCATCTGCCCCATCTGATTTGTTAAGCTCTGGATGGAAGCTCGCGGTCTCTTCTTTGGAATTGCATATTTTGCATAGTCATCCGCCTCACTAACTCCTCCAATGAAGGTTCGAAGTGGAAGATTGAGGAGGTGGTGGTGGTGCTGAAACTTCATTCTGGCTACTTTGTGATATTGTTATGCTTGGTGGAGGCACATAAGGTACTGCTTGGGCCGGGACCAGCGAGAACTACGAAATGGTGGTGCGAGAATGTTGTTCTTCTTTGCGGAGACCATCTAAGGTTGGGATGATTCCTCCATCACGGGTTATATCTATTCTTGGACGAGATCATAATTTTGTTGTTCTTGCTTTCTGTTATTGTAAATGTTTGCGGCATAGGCTTGAGGAGCGTGAACATCGGAAGGTTGCTTTGCACCGATGGACATCGATCAGTATAATGGTCAATTGATGTGCAAATTCCGCAAACCCTTGCCCACGAGATGTAGGTGCGGATTTTTGGTTCATGGCAAGGCTGAGTGACCAAACCGACCAAGGCATCAAGCTTCCTATCTGTAGATGAAGAAGAATCGGCGACGGGCATATCATGAATTCCCACGAGAACAATAGCATCGTTTCTACCACGAGTGCTTGAGAATTGGAGGCCATTTTTTCAATCAAGTTTCTAGCCTCTACGGGGTCATATCACCAAGAGCTCCTCCAGCGGCGTCAATCATACTCCTCTCCATACTATTAAGGCCCTCGTAAAAATCTGTAACAAGAGCTGTTCGGAAATCGATGGTGGGGACGGCTTGCACATAATTTTTAAATCTCTCCCAAAACTCGTACAAGGTCTCTCCACTCATCCGTCGGATCCCAGAAATATCTTTTCGATCATTGTTGTCCTAGAGGCGAGGAAGAATTTATTCGAGGCAGCTCTCTTAAGGTCGTCCCAACTAGTGATGGATACGGGCGCAAGGCGGTACAACCGGTCTTTAGCGGCACCTTCCGAGAGAGTGTGGAAATGCCTTCAAAAAGATGTGATCTTGTAAAACATCTTGCGGCTTCATGGAAGAAGCAGACTATATGGAACTCCTTCGGATGTTTGTGCGGACATTCCCTACAAGGCCAGTGAAACACTGGGCGGCAAATGTATTAATCCGGTCTTTAGAACATATGAATCGTCCTCGGGATCGCGAATGCACAAGCTTTCGTAAGTGAAATCAGGTGCCGCCGACTCCCTAAGAGTCCTCTCACGAGGTGGAGGTTGAGCCATAATATTCTCGGTGTGAAAGTCGGCGGGATCGGGATCGAGATCGAAATTAGAATCGAGAATCGGCGAGCACGGAATTAAAATTCGCGGATCTGGAGGGAGAATGCTCGGAACTACATAAACTAATTGTATGTAATGATATAGAATCTAAAGACAAATTCCTAGAATGCCTAACTAATCTATGAAAGGTCCTATCTATTTCGAGGATTAAAGGGTTGTAAGCTGTCACAGGTTTGTTCTAGTCATGCACTTACCATGCAATTCGGGATCGTGCAGTTGTAGTTCACCCCTCGACAATTTAATAATGGTAAGCGTGAACAAGTGCACCGGGCGGGTTCCAGGAAAGAGAGGTGGGTCACAAATGGAACAGCTTAAGTACCAAGTCTTTCCTAGCCAGAACCTTTCTAGACATGCACTGTCAAGCAATTCACACATAAACAAACAGAGGGAGGGGTAAATCTGGAACTATACTCAAACGAAGTCCAAATAATCTGAAATTTTGTGAGTAACACCCTAAAATCATGAAAAGACGAGTACGCAAAAATTGAAAGCGAGAACTCAAAGGATAGCTATGTGAACCAGGACCAGAGAGTATGAAAAATAAGGGCAATAAAACTTCAAAAATAAAAATAAAATAGTAAACGGTCTTTTTGGGAGATTTACTCAGCCCAATCCGCTTTGCGAATTGGCCATCACGTAGATCTCATTTTCTACCCCAAATGCATATATAATACGTCCAATTCGATAGCTTAGAGGCAAAAGTTATGGTCGTTTGAAGTTTTCGAAAAAAGCAGTTTTCGGTTATCAAAAATCGGAACCACTATATGTGCTTCTGGTATTTTCAAATAAAATATGGATTAAAATAAATGTGCACACAAAAATTCAAATGAAAATAACAAGTCTAGCTATTAAAGCGAAAATTGGAAAAAATCGGGTTACTCAATTCTGGTTTGGGCTTAAACACTGCGACTCCTCAATTCCAAATTCCCTTGTTTCTTTTGCTACACCTGCAATGCAACACTTAACAACACTACAAAAAAAAAAAAAAAAAAAAATTACAATTTCAGCAAAACACAACACGCGACAACACAAAACGCAAAAACATAACCTTTGGACGAAACGTTGGTCCCAGACAGCGGCGCCAAATTTGATCGATGTCGTACTCGGTCAAATAAAAAACAATTAAATGTAGTACTAGAAGAAGTGACTCCTAGGTCGTCTCTCTCAAGGACCAATTTTCCTTTGTCAAAAGATTAAATCATGCAATAGGGGGTTTTGAGCGATATGATTAATTAAAATAAAGCGGATAAATAACAAATTAATTTCGAGTAATTAAAATAGGCAAGACTCTTGAACACAATGCATCTCGACATCCTTGGCTCTAGCAGATTATCGATCCAGTTTAATCCTTGTTCAGTCTAGATTAACCAACTAAGCGAAAGTTAACCCAAGACTTCCCTACGAATTAAGCAAGCGTGAACCTTGTAAGGTCTCCCTCAGGGATTAAGCATCCTCCGGAATAGAGACTTCACAATGGAGAATCAAGCGTCGCGAAACCATAAAGCGCACAAAAACCTCAATCGGTGAGTGCGGTATGCCCAAGAGCCCTACCACGGGGTTTTAGTCTTCCATAAATTCAGAAAGCGTAAGCGTAAAATAGAAAGCGTAAAATAGAAAGCGTAAAGCGTAAAGCGAAATTGAAGCGAAGCGAAAGTGGAAGCGTAAAAGCGAAATTAAAGCGAGAAGCGAAGTTGGAGCGAAAAGCGAAATTGAAAGCGAAGCGAGATTGATAAGCGAAATTGATAAGCGAAATTGAAAAAGCGAAATTGATAAGCGAAATTGAAATAGAAAGCGGGAAGCTGGAGCAGTAGCCAAAGCGTAAACCCTAAAAATATCTGCTTGCTTTGCATACAAGGCAAAGCGTAAAAGAAATCCTAATTCCTACTCTTTGTTGCAGTCTTTCTCAGTCTTTGTATCCGTGTGTCTTCTCAGCTCTCCCTCGGTTGCCCTATTTATAGCTGCATTGCATAGGCACGAAACCCTAGATCCATTGGGCCCAAAATCCATGAGAAACAATTACGGTCCAAGTTATGACGTGGCGACTCCTCTTGAAGTCCATGAATTAATTCCAAGCCCAAAATAATTTTAAAGCGCTACTGAAAAAAATTGGAATAATTAAACTTAAAAATCCAAATTAATTAAAATATGAATTTTTGTTCCAAATATAGCCCTAATAGAAATTAGTACAAAATATAAACAATTAAGCACAAATTAGAGATGAAAACAAGTACAGAAAGGTAAAAAAAATAAGGGAAAATAATGACTCATCACTAGTGCTAGTGCTACTAGATAGTCCTAGTGCTAGTAGCTAGTGCTAGTAGGTAGTACCTAGTGCTAGTGCTACTAGCTAGTGCTAGTGCTACTAGCTAGTGCTAGTGCTAGTGGTAGTGCGTGTAGCTAGTGTTAGTGCTAGTGCTAGTAGCTAGTGCTAGTGCTAGTGCTAGTGCTAGTGCTAGTAGCTAGTGCTAGTGCGAGTAGCTAGTGTTAGTGCTAGTAGCCAGTGCTATTCCTAGTATCCAGTGCTAGTAGCTAGTAGCTAGTGCTAGTGCTAGTAATTAGTAGCTAGTGCTAGTAGCTAGTAGCTGGTGCTAGGGCTAGTGCTAGTGCTAGTGCTAGCAGCTAGTGCTTCTCCTAGGTGCTAGTAGCTAGTGCTAGTAGCCAGTGTTAGTGTTAGTAGCTAGTGCTAGTAGCTAGAGCTAGTGCTAGTAGCTAGTGCTAGTGCTAGTGCTAGTGCTAGTAGCTAGTGCTAGTGCTAGTGCTAGAGCTAGTAGCTAGTAGCTAGTGCTAGTGTTAGTAGCTAGTGCTAGTGCTAGTAGCTAGTGCTAGTAGCTAGTGCTAGTGCTAGTAGTTAGTGCTAGTGCTAGTAGCTAGATCTAGTGGTAGTAGCTAGTGCTAGTCCTAGTAGCTAGTGCTAGTGCTAGTAGCTAATGCTAGTGCTAGTGCTAGTAGCTAGTGCTAGTGCTAGTGCTAGTGCTAGTAGCTAGTGGTAGTGCGAGTAACTAGTGTTAGTGCTAGTAGCCAGTGCTATTGCTAGTAGCCAGTGCTAGTAGCTAGTAGCTAGTGCTAGTAGCTAGTAGCTAGTGCTAGTGCTAGTAACTAGTAGCTAGTGCTAGTAGCTAGTAGCTGGTGCTAGTGCGAGTTGCTAGGGCTAGTGCAAGTGCTAGTGCTGAGCAGCTAGTGCTAGTCCTACGTGCTAGTAGCTAGTGCTAGTAGCTAGTGTTATTGTTAGTAGGTAGTTCTAGTAGCTGGAGGCTGGTGCTGGTAGCCGGTGCTGGTGCTGGTGCTGGTGCTCGTGCTAGTGCTAGTAGCTAGTGCTAGTGCTAGTGCTAGAGCTAGTAGCTAGTAGCTAGTGCTAGTCCTAGTAGCTAGTGCTAGTAGCTAGTGCTAGTAGCTAGTGCTAGTAGCTAGTGCTAGTGCTAGTAGCTAGTGCTAGTGCTAGTAGCTAGTGCTTGTCCTAGGTGCTAGTAGCTAGTGCCAGTAGGCAGTGTTAGTGTTAGTTGCTAGTGCTAGTAGCTAGAGCTAGTGCTAGTAGCTAGTGCAAGTGCTAGTGCTAGTGCTAGTAGCTAGTGCTAGTACTAGTGCTACAGCTAGTAGCTAGTAGCTAGTAGCTAGTGCTAGTGCTAGTAGCTAGTAGCTAGTGCTAGTAGCTAGTGCTAGTAGCTAGTGCTAGTGCGAGTAACTAGTGTTAGTGCTAGTAGCCAGTGCTATTGCTAGTAGCCAGTGCTAGTAGCTAGTAGCTAGTGCTAGTAGCTAGTAGCTAGTGCTAGTGCTAGAAACTAGTAGCTAGTGCTAGTAGGTAGTAGCTGGTGCTAGTGCTAGTTGCTAGGGCTAGTGCTAGTGCTAGTGCAAGCAGCTAGTGCTAGTAGCTGGTGCTAGTAGCCAGTGTTAGTGTTAGTAGCTAGTGCTAGTGCTAGTAGCTAGTGCAAGTGCTAGTGCTAGTGCTAGTAGCTAGTGCTAGTACTAGTGCTACAGCTAGTAGCTAGTAGCTAGTAGCTAGTGCTAGTGCTAGTGCTAGTAGCTAGTGCTAGTAGCTAGTGCCAGTGCTATTGGTAGTAGTTAGTGCTAGTGCTAGTAGCTAGAGCTAGTGGTAGTAGCTAGTGCTAGTCCTAGTAGCTAGTGCTAGTCCTAGTAGCTTGTGCTAGTCCTAGTAGCTAGTGCTAGTAGCTAGTGCTAGTAGCTAGTGCTAGTACTAGTAGCTAGTGCTAGTACCTAGTAGCTAGTGCTAGTATCTAGTAGCTAGTGCTAGTATCTAGTATCTAGTGCTAGTAGCTAGTACTAGTATCTAGTAGCTAGTAGCTAGTGCTAGTAGCTAGTAGCTAGTGCTAGTAGCTAGTGCTAGTACTAAGTAGCCAATAGCTAGCGCTACTAGCTAGTAGCTAGTGCTAGTGCTAATGGCTAGTAGCTAGTAGGTAGTAGCTAGTGCTTGTGCTAGTGCTACTAGCTAGTGCTAGTGCTAGTAGCTAGTGCTAGTGCTAGTGCTAGTAGCTAGTACCTAGTAGCTAGTGCTAGTGCTAGTAACTAGTAGCTAGTGCTAGTAGCTTGCAGCTGGTGCTAGTGCTAGTAGCTAGTTGCTAGGGCTAGTGGTAGTGCTAGCAGCTAGTGTTAGTCCTAGGTGCTAGTAGCTAGTGCTAGTAGCCAGTGCTAGTGTTAGTAGCTAGTGCTAGTAGCTAGCGCTAGTGCTAGTGCTAGGGCTAGTAGCTAGTGCTAGTAGCTAGTGCTAGCTAGTGCTAGTAGCTAGTGCTAGTAGCTATTGCTAGTGCTAGTAGCTGGTGCTTCAGAGCTAGTAGCTAGTGCCAGAGTGCTAGTGATGAGTAGCTAGTGCGTGAGTGCTAGTGCTAGTAGGCTGGTGCTAGTGCTAGTGCTAGTAAATAGTGCTAGTGCTAGTGCTAGTAGCTAGTGCTAATGCTAGTGCTAGAAGCTAGTGCTAGTAGCTAGTGCTAGTGCTAGTAGCTAGTGCAAGTGCTAGTAGCTAGGGCTAGTAGCTAGTGCTAGTAGCTAGGGCTAGTAGCTAGTGCTGGTAGCTAGTGCTAGTGCTAGTGCTAGTAGCTGGTTCTAGAGCTAGTGCTAGTGCGAGTAACTAGTGTTAGTGCTAGTAGCAATTGCTATTGCTAGTAGCCAGTGCTAGTGCTAGCAGCTAGTAGCTGGTGCTAGTAGCTAGTGCTAGTGCTAGTAACTAGTGGCTAGTGCTAGTAGCTAGTAGCTACTGCTAGTGCTAGTAGCTAGTAGCTACTGCTAGTGCTAGTAGTTAGTTTCTAGTGCTAGTGCTAGTGCTAGGTGCTAGTAGCTAGTGCTAGTGCTAGTGCTAGTAGTCAGTGCTAGTGTTTGTAGCTAGTGCTAGTAGCTAGCGCTAGTGCTAGTAGCTAGTGCTAGTGCAAGTGCTAGTGCTAGTAGCTAGTGGTAGTGCTAGTAGCTAGTGCTAGTGCTGGTGCTAGTGCTAGTAGCTAGTGCGAGTAGCTAGTGCTAGTAGCTAGTAGCTAGTGCTAGTAGCTAGTGCTAGTGCTAGTAGATAGTGCTGGTGCTAGTAACTAGTGCTAGTAGCTAGTAGCTAGTGCTAGTGGCTAGTGCTAGTAGCTAGTAGCTAGTGCTACTAGTTAGAAGCTATTGCTAGTAGCTAGTAGCTAGTGCTAGTACCTAGTAGCTAGTAGCTAGTGCTAGTACCTAGTAGCTAGTGCTAGTAGCTAGTAGCTAGTAGCTAGCGCTAGTAGCAAGTGCTAGGACCTAGTGCTAGTAGCTAGTGCTAGTAGCTGGTAGCTAGCGCTAGTAGCTACTAGCTAGTGCTAGTAGCTAGTAGCTACTATCTAGTACTAGTAGCTAGTAGCGAGTAGTTAGTAGCTAGTAGCTAGTAGCTGGAGCTAGTAGCTAGCAGCTAGTGCTAATGGCTAGCAGCTAGTGCTAATGGCTAGCAGCTAGTGCTAGTGGCTAGCAGCTAGTGCTAGTGGCTAGAACCTAGTGCTAGTGGCTAGCAGCTAGTGCTAGTGGCTAGTAGCTAGTGCTAGTGGCTAGTCGCTAGTAGCTAGTGCTAGTAGCTAGTGCTAGTAGCTAGTGCTAGTGATAGTAGCTAGTGTTAGTAGCTAGTGTTAGTAGCTAGTGCTAGTAGCTAGTGCAAGTGCTAGTGCTAGTGCTAGTAGCTAGTGCTAGTGCTAGTGCTACAGCTAGTAGCTAGTAGGTAGTAGCTAGTGCTAGTGCTAGTAGCTAGTGCTAGTAGCTAGTGCTAGTGCTATTGCTAGTAGTTAGTGCTAGTGCTAGTAGCTAGAGCTAGTGGTAGTAGCTAGTGCTAGTCGCTAGTAGCTAGTGCTAGTAGCTAGTGCTAGTAGCTAGTGCTATGTTAGTAGCTAGTGTTAGTAGCTAGTGCTAGTAGCTAGTGCAAGTGCTAGTGCTAGTCCTAGTAGCTAGTGCTAGTGCTAGTGCTACAGCTAGTACTAGTAGCTAGTAGCTAGTGCTAGTGCTAGTAGCTAGTGCTAGTGCTATTGCTAGTAGTTAGTGCTAGTGCTAGTAGCTAGAGCTAGTGGTAGTAGCTAGTACTAGTATCTAGTAGCTAGTAGCTAGTGCTAGTAGCTAGTAGCTAGTGCTAGTACTAAGTAGCCAATAGCTAGTGCTACTAGCTAGTAGCTAGTGCTAGTGCTAATGGCTAGTAGCTAGTAGGTAGTAGCTAGTGCTAGTAGCTAGTGCTTGTGCTAGTGCTACTAGCTAGTGCTAGTGCTAGTAGCTAGTGCTACTAGCTAGTGCTAGTGCTAGTGCTAGTAGCTAGTACCTAGTAGCTAGTGCTAGTGCTAGTAACTAGTAGCTAGTGCTAGTAGCTTGCAGCTGGTGCTAGTGCTAGTAGCTAGTTGCTAGGGCTAGTGGTAGTGCTAGCAGCTAGTGTTAGTCCTAGGTGCTACTAGCTAGTGCTAGTAGCCAGTGCTAGTGTTAGTAGCTAGTGCTAGTAGCTAGCGCTAGTGCTAGTAGCTAGCGCTAGTGCTAGTAGCTAGTGCTAGTGCTAGTGCTAGTGCTAGGGCTAGTAGCTAGTGCTAGTGCTAGTGCTAGTAGCTAGTGCTAGTAGCTAGATCTAGTGGTAGTAGCTAGTGCTAGTCCTAGTAGCTAGTGCTAGTGCTAGTAGCTAATGCTAGTGCTAGTGCTAGTAGCTAGTGCTAGTGCTAGTGCTAGTGCTAGTAGCTAGTAGCTAGTGCTAGTAGCTAGTAGCTAGTGCTAGTAGCTAGTGCTAGTACTAAGTAGCCAATAGCTAGTGCTACTAGCTAGTAGCTAGTGCTAGTGCTAATGGCTAGTAGCTAGTAGGTAGTAGCTAGTGCTAGTAGCTAGTGCTTGTGCTAGTGCTACTAGCTAGTGCTAGTGCTAGTAGCTAGTGCTACTAGCTAGTGCTAGTGCTAGTGCTAGTAGCTAGTACCTAGTAGCTAGTGCTAGTGCTAGTAACTAGTAGCTAGTGCTAGTAGCTTGCAGCTGGTGCTAGTGCTAGTAGCTAGTTGCTAGGGCTAGTGGTAGTGCTAGCAGCTAGTGTTAGTCCTAGGTGCTACTAGCTAGTGCTAGTAGCCAGTGCTAGTGTTAGTAGCTAGTGCTAGTAGCTAGCGCTAGTGCTAGTAGCTAGCGCTAGTGCTAGTAGCTAGTGCTAGTGCTAGTGCTAGTGCTAGGGCTAGTAGCTAGTGCTAGTGCTAGTGCTAGTAGCTAGTGCTAGTAGCTATTGCTAGTGCTAGTAGCTGGTGCTAGAGCTAGTAGCTAGTGCCTAGTGCTAGTGATAGTAGCTAGTGCGTAGTGCTAGTGCTAGTAGATGGTGCTAGTGCTAGTGCTAGTAAATAGTGCTAGTGCTAGTGCTAGTAGCTAGTGCTAATGCTAGTGCTAGAAGCTAGTGCTAGTAGCTAGTGCTAGTGCTACTAGCTAGTGCAAGTGTTAGTAGCTAGGGCTAGTAGCTAGTGCTAGTAGCTAGGGCTAGTAGCTAGTGCTGGTAGCTAGTGCTAGTGCTAGTGCTAGTAGCTAGTTCTAGTGCTACTAGCTAGTGCTAGTGCGAGTAACTAGTGTTAGTGCTGGTAGCAATTGCTATTGCTAGTAGCCAGTGCTAGTGCTAGTAGCTAGTAGCTAGTGCTAGTAGCTAGTAGCTAGTGCTAGTGCTAGTAACTAGTGGCTAGTGCTAGTAGCTAGTAGCTAGTAGCTACTGCTAGTGCTAGTAGCTAGTTGCTAGTGCTAGTGCTAGTGCTAGGTGCTAGGTGCTAGTAGCTAGTGCTAGTGTTAGTGCTAGTAGTCAGTGCTAGTGTTTGTCGCTAGTGCTAGTAGCGAGCGCTAGTGCTAGTAGCTAGTGCTAGTGCAAGTGCTAGTGCTAGTAGCTAGTGGTAGTGCTAGTAGCTAGTGCTAGTGCTGGTGCTAGTGCTAGTAGCTAATGCTAGTGCTAGTAGCTAGTGCTAGTAGCTAGTGCTAGTGCTAGTAGATAGTGCTGGTGCTAGTAGCTAGTGCTAGTAGCTAGTAGCTAGTGCTAGTGGCTAGTTCTAGTAGCTAGTAGCTAGTGCTAGTAGCTAGTGCTACTAGTTAGTAGCTATTGCTAGTAGCTAGTAGCTAGTGCTAATACCTAGTAGCTAGTGCTAGTAGCTAGTAGCTAGCGCTAGTAGCAAGTGCTAGGACCTAGTGCTAGTAGCTAGTGCTAGTAGCTCGTAGCTAGCGCTAGTAGCTACTAGCTAGTGCTAGTAGCTAGTAGCTACTAGCTAGTACTAGTAGCTAGTAGCTAGTAGTTAGTAGGTAGTAGCTAGTAGCTGGAGCTAGTAGCTAGTAGCTAGTGCTAATGGCTAACAGCTAGTGCTAGTGGCTAGCAGCTAGTGCTAGTGGCTAGTGGCTAGTAGCTAGTGCTAGTGGCTAGTAGCTAGTGCTAGTAGCTAGTAGCTAGTGCTAGTAGCTAGTGCTAGTAGCTAGTGCTAGTGATAGTAGCTAGTGTTAGTAGCTAGTGTTAGTAGCTAGTGCTAGTAGCTAGTGCTAGTGCTAGTAGCTAGTGCTAGTCCTAGTAGCTAGTAGCTAGTGCTAGTGATAGTAGCTAATGCTAGTAGCTAGGGGTAGTAGCTAGTGCTAGTCCTAGTAGCTAGTAGCTAGTGCTAGTAGCTAGTGCTAGTGCTAGTAGCTGGTGCTAGTGCTAGTAGCTAGTGCTAGTAGATAGTGCAAGTGATAGTAGCTAGTGCTAGTAGCTAGTGTTAGTCGCTACGCTAGTAGCTAGTGCTAGTAGCTAGTGCTTGTGCTAGTAGCTAGTAGCTAGTAGCTAGTAGCTAGTGCTAGTAGCTAGTGCTAGTGCTAGTAGCTAGTAGATAGTGCTGGTGCTAGTAGCTAGTGCTAGTAGCAACTAGCTAGTGCTAGTAGCTAGTAGCTGGTGCTAGTAACTAGTAGCTAGTGTTAGTAGCTAGTAGCTAGTGCTAGTAGTTGGTGCTAGTGCTAGTAGCTAGTGCTAGTCCTAGTAGCTAGTAGCTAGTAGCTAGCGCTAGTGCTAGTGTTTGTAGCTAGTGCTAGTAGCTAGCGCTAGTGCTAGTAGCTAGTGCTAGTGCAAGTGCTAGTGCTAGTAGCTAGTGGTAGTGCTAGAAGCTAGTGCTAGTGCTGGTGCTAGTGCGAGTAGCTAGTGCTAGTAGCTAGTAGCTAGTGCTAGTAGCTAGTGCTAGTGCTAGTAGATAGTGCTGGTGCTAGTAACTAGTGCTAGTAGCTAGTAGCTAGTGCTAGTGGCTAGTGCTAGTAGCTAGTAGCTAGTGCTAGTAGCTAGTGCTACTAGTTAGTAGCTATTGCTAGTAGCTAGTAGCTAGTGCTAGTACCTAGTAGCTAGTAGCTAGTGCTGGTGCCTGGTAGCTAGTGCTGGTAGCTAGTGGCTAGTAGCTAGCGCTAGTAGCGAGTGCTGGGACCTAGTGCTGGTAGCTGGTGCTAGTAGGCTGGTGGCTAGCGCTAGTGGCTACTAGCTAGTGCTAGTAGCTAGTAGCTACTATCTAGTACTAGTAGCTAGTAGCTAGTAGTTAGTAGCTAGTAGCTAGTAGCTGGAGCTAGTAGCTAGCAGCTAGTGCTAGTGGCTAGCAGCTAGTGCTAGTGGCTAGCAGCTAGTGCTAGTGGCTAGCAGCTAGTGCTAGTGGCTAGCAGCTAGTGCTAGTGGCTAGTAGCTAGTGCTAGTGGCTAGTCGCTAGTAGCTAGTGCTAGTAGCTAGTGCTAGTAGCTAGTGCTAGTGATAGTAGCTAGTGTTAGTAGCTAGTGTTAGTAGCTAGTGCTAGTAGCTAGTGCAAGTGCTAGTGCTAGTGCTAGTAGCTAGTGCTAGTGCTAGTGCTACAGCTAGTAGCTAGTAGCTAGTAGCTAGTGCTAGTGCTAGTAGCTAGTGCTAGTGCTATTGCTAGTAGTTGGTGCTAGTGCTAGTAGCTGGAGGCTAGTGTGGTGGTAGCTGAGTGCTAGTCGCTAGTAGCTGGTGCTAGTAGCTAGTGCTAGTAGCTAGTGCTGAGTGATAGTAGCTAGTGTTAGTAGCTAGTGTTGGTAGCTAGTGCTGAGTAGCTAGTGCAGAGTGCTAGTGCTGGTGCTGGTAGCTAGTGCTAGTGCTGGTGCTACGGCTAGTACTAGTAGCTAGTAGCTAGTGCTAGTGCTAGTAGCTAGTGCTAGTGCTATTGCTAGTAGTTAGTGCTAGTGCTAGTAGCTAGAGCTAGTGGTAGTAGCTAGTGCTAGTATCTGGTAGCTAGTAGCTAGTGGCTAGTAGCTAGTGCTGGTAGCTAGTGGCTAGTGCTAGTACTAAGTGGCCAGTAGCTGGTGCTACTGGCTAGTAGCTAGTGCTAGTGCTAGTGGCTAGTAGCTAGTGGGTAGTGGCTAGTGCTAGTAGCTAGTGCTTGTGCTAGTGCTACTAGCTAGTGCTAGTGCTAGTAGCTAGTGCTACTAGCTAGTGCTAGTGCTAGTGCTAGTAGCTAGTACCTAGTAGCTAGTGCTAGTGCTAGTAACTAGTAGCTAGTGCTAGTAGCTTGCAGCTGGTGCTAGTGCTAGTAGCTAGTTGCTAGGGCTAGTGGTAGTGCTAGCAGCTAGTGTTAGTCCTAGGTGCTAGTAGCTAGTGCTAGTAGCCAGTGCTAGTGTTAGTAGCTAGTGCTAGTAGCTAGCGCTAGTGCTAGTAGCTAGCGCTAGTGCTAGTAGCTAGTGCTAGTGCTAGTGCTAGTGCGAGGGCTAGTAGCTAGTGCTAGTAGCTAGTGCTAGTGCTAGTGCTAGTAGCTAGTGCTAGTAGGTATTGCTAGTGCTAGTAGCTGGTGCTAGAGCTAGTAGCTAGTGCCTAGTGCTAGTGATAGTAGCTAGTGCGTAGTGCTAGTGCTAGTAGCTGGTGCTAGTGCTAGTGCTAGTAAATAGTGCTAGTGCTAGTGCTAGTAGCTAGTGCTAATGCTAGTGCTAGAAGCTAGTGCTAGTAGCTAGTGCTAGTAGCTAGTGCTAGTGCTACTAGCTAGTGCAAGTGCTAGTAGCTAGGGCTAGTAGCTAGGGCTAGTAGCTAGTGCTAGTAGCTAGGGCTAGTAGCTAGTGCTGGTAGCTAGTGCTAGTGCTAGTGCTAGTAGCTAGTTCTAGTGCTACTAGCTAGTGCTAGTGCGAGTAGCTAGTGTTAGTGCTAGTAGCAAGTGCTATTGCTAGTAGCCAGTGCTAGTGCTAGTAGCTAGTAGCTAGTGCTAGTAGCTAGTAGCTAGTGCTAGTGCTAGTAACTAGTGGCTAGTGCTAGTAGCTAGTAGCTAGTAGCTACTGCTAGTGCTAGTAGCTAGTTGCTAGTGCTAGTGCTAGTGCTAGGTGCTAGTAGCTAGTGCTAGTGTTAGTGCTAGTAGTCAGTGCTAGTGTTTGTCGCTAGTGCTAGTAGCGAGCGCTAGTGCTAGTAGCTAGTGCTAGTGCAAGTGCTAGTGCTAGTAGCTAGTGCAAGTGCTAGTAGCTAGTGCTAGTGCTGGTGCTAGTGCTAGTAGCTAGTGCTAGTGCTAGTAGCTAGTGCTAGTGCTAGTGCTAGTGCTAGTAGATAGTGCTGGTGCTAGTAGCTAGTGCTAGTAGCTAGTAGCTAGTGCTAGTGGCTAGTTCTAGTAGCTAGTAGCTAGTGCTAGTAGCTAGTGCTACTAGTTAGTAGCTATTGCTAGTAGCTAGTAGCTAGTGCTAATACCTAGTAGCTAGTGCTAGTAGCTAGTAGCTAGCGCTAGTAGCAAGTGCTAGGACCTAGTGCTAGTAGCTAGCGCTAGTGGCTAGTAGCTAGCGCTAGTAGCTGCTAGCTAGTGCTAGTAGCTAGTAGCTAGCTAGCTAGTGCTAGTGGCTAGTAGCTAGTAGTTAGTAGCTAGTGGTTAGTAGCTGGAGCTAGTGGCTAGTGGCTAGTGCTAATGGCTAGTGGCTAGTGCTAGTGGCTAGCAGCTAGTGCTAGTGGCTAGTGGCTAGTAGCTAGTGCTAGTGGCTAGTAGCTAGTGCTAGTAGCTAGTAGCTAGTGCTAGTAGCTAGTGCTAGTAGCTAGTGCTAGTAGCTGGTGCTAGTGATAGTAGCTAGTGTTAGTAGCTAGTGCTAGTAGCTAGTGCTAGTAGCTAGTGCTAGTGTCTAGTGCTAGTAGCTAGTGCTAGTGGCTAGTAGCTAGTGCTAGTGGCTAGTAGGCTGGTGCTAGTGCTAGTAGCTAGTAGCTGAGTGCTAGTGCTGGTAGCTAGTGCTGGTCCTAGTGGCTAGTAGCTGGTGCTGGTGATAGTGGCTAGTGCTGGTAGCTGGTGGTGGTGGCTAGTGCTGGTGCTAGTGGCTAGTAGCTAGTGCTAGTAGCTAGTGCTAGTGCTAGTAGCTGGTGCTAGTGCTAGTAGCTAGTGCTAGTAGATAGTGCAAGTGATAGTAGCTAGTGCTAGTAGCTAGTGTTAGTCGCTACGCTAGTAGCTAGTGCTAGTAGCTAGTGCTTGTGCTAGTGCTTGTGCTAGTAGCTAGTAGCTAGTAGCTAGTAGCTAGTGCTAGTAGCTAGTTGCTAGTGCTAGTAGCTAGTGCTAGTAGCTAGTGCTGGTGCTAGTAGCTAGTGCTAGTAGCAACTAGCTAGTGCTAGTAGCTAGTAGCTGGTGCTAGTAACTAGTAGCTAGTGTTAGTAGCTAGTAGCTAGTGCTAGTAGTTGGTGCTAGTGCTAGTAGCTAGTGCTAGTCCTAGTAGCTAGTAGCTAGTAGCTAGCGCTAGTGCTAGTAGCTAGTAGGTAGTGCTAGTGGGTAGTGGCTAGTGCTAGTATCTAGTAGCTAGTAGCTAGTGCTAGTAGCTAGTAGCTAGTGCTAGTAGCTAGTAGCTAGTGCTAGTAGGTAGTGCTAGTAACCAGTAGCTAGTGCTAGTTGCTAGTGCTAGTGCTAGTAGCTAGTGCTAGTAGCTAGTGCTAGTAGCTAGTAGGTAGTGCTAGTAGCTAGTAGCTAGTGGTAGTGCTAGTAGCTAGTAGCTGGTGCTAGTAGCTAGTGCTAGTCCTAGTAGCTAGTAGCTCGTGCTAGTGATAGTAGCTAATGCTAGTACCTAGTGTTAGTAGCTAGTGTTGGTGCTAGTAGCTAGTGCTGGTGGCTAGTGGCTAGTGCTGGTAGCTGGTAGCTAGTGCTGGTGCTAGTGGCTAGTAGGCTGGTGCTGGTGCTAGTGGCTAGTGCTGGTCCTAGTAGCTAGTAGCTAGTGCTGGTGATAGTGGCTAATGCCGGTAGCTAGTGTTAGTAGCTAGTGGTAGTAGCTAGTAGCTAGTGCTAGTGCTAGTAGCTGGTGCTAGTGCTGTAGCTAGTGCTAGTAGATAGTGCTAGTGATAGTAGCTAGTGCTAGTAGCTACTGTTAGTCACTAGTGCTAGTAGCTACGCTAGTAGCTAGTGCTAGTAGCTAGTGCTAGTAGCTAGTGCTAGTGCTAGTAGCTAGTAGCTAGTGCTAGTAGCTAGTAGCTAGTAGCTAGTAGCTAGTGCTAGTAGCTAGTTGCTAGTGCTAGTAGCTAGTGCTAGTGCTAGTGCTAGTAGATAGTGCTAGTGTTAGTAGCTAGTGCTAGTAGCTAGTAGCTAGTAGCTAGTAGCTAGTGCTAGTAGCTAGTAGCTAGTGCTAGTAGCTAGTAGCTAGTAGCTAGTAGCTAGTGCTAGTAGCTAGTGCTAGTGCTGAGTAGTTGGTGGCTAGTGCTGGTAGCTAGTGCTAGTCCTAGTAGCTAGTAGCTAGTAGCTAGTGCTAGTAGCTAGTAGCTAGTAGCTAGTGCTAGTAGCTGGTAGCTACTAGTGTAGTGCTAGTGCTAGTAGCTAGTAGGTAGTGCTAGTAGGTAGTGGCTGGTGCTAGTATCTAGTAGCTAGCTGGCTAGTGGCTACTAGCTGAGTAGCTAGTAGCTAGTGGCTGGTGCTAGTAACTAGTAGTAGCTAGTGCTAGTGGCTGGTGCTAGTAGCTAGTGCTAGTAGCTAGTGCTGGTTGCTAGTGCTAGTTGCTAGTGCTAGTGCTAGTAGCTAGTGCTGGTGGCTAGTGCTAGTAGCTAGTGGCTAGTGCTTGTGCTGGTGCTAGTAGCTAGTGCTAGTAGCTGGTGTTAGTGTTAGTGGCTAGTGCTAGTAGCTGGAGCTAGTGCTAGTAGCAACTGGCTAGTGCTAGTAGCTAGTGCTAGTAGCTAGTGGCTAGTAGCTAGTGCTGGTAGCTAGTCTTTGGTGCTAGTAGTTGGTGCTAGTGTGAGTGGCTAGTGCTAGTCTGGTGATAGTGGCTAGTAGCTGGTAGCTAGCGCTAGTGTAGTGCTAGCGCTACTAGGTAGTGCTGGTGCTAGTAGCTAGTGCTAGTGCTATTAGCTAGTGCTAGTAGCTAGTAGGTAGTGCTAGTAGGTGGTGGCTAGTGCTGCAGTATCTAGTAGGCTAGTGCTGGTAGCTAGTGCTGGTGCTGGGAACTGGTAGCTAGTGCTGGTAGCTAGTGGCTGAGTAGCTAGTGCTAGTAGCTAGTAGTCTGGTGCTAGTAGCTAGTGCTTGTCTGGGTGCTTGGTAGCTAGTGCTAGTAGCCGGTGTTAGTGTTGGTAGCTAGTGCTGGTAGCTGGAGGCTGTGCAGTAGCTAGTGCTGGTGCTAGTGCTGGTGCTGGTGCTGGTGCTGGTGCTGGTGCTAGTGCTGGTGCTGGTGCTGGTGCTGTGCTTGGCACTGGCGGGTTTATAGCACTGGCTATAACACCTTTACTAGCACTGGCACTGGCTACTGGCACCGGCACTGGCTACTGAGCTCTGGCTAGATACTAGCGCGACGCCAACTACTAGCAGCAGCCTCCAGCTACTGGCACTAGCACTGAGACTGCACTAGCTAGCATGCTACTACTATAGCACTGTCATAACCTACTGGCACTGGCTGCTGGCTACTGGCGCTGC
>JAMXMO010000703.1:0-11248 GCA_030347555.1 Lablab purpureus | reverse complement strand
CGTTGTTGCTACCACTTTTGTAAAATTGATGTTTTGTTTTGCAAAAGAGAAGATGAGTTATAACTAACCTAATTTTTATGATTAATTGATGAATTTTATTCTATCAGTAAAAATCCATCAATAATATAATATTACATTACTAATGAAATTTACAAACAAATAGCAAAATATATTAAATTAACGACAAAGGAGTATAAAAGAATAAATGAAATATAAGATTTTTTTGTGCTCATTTTACCAACAATACATTTTTTGGTAATACCATTCGTACATAGAATAACATATTTGTCGATAATTTTTTGTTAGTAATGCAATTTTACCAAAAAAACTAAATTACATTACCTTTGAAATTTACTGACGGAAGGACAATAAACTAAATTACCAATGGAAATTATTGACAAAAGAGTACAAAATGATAAATGAAATATAATTTTTTTATGCTCACTTTATTGATAGATATATCCGTCGATAATACTATTCATACATAGAATAATGTATCCATCGGTTATTTTTTGTCAATAACACAATTTTACCGTTGAAAATACATTAGTCAATAATAATCCGTTGGGAAATACTGATTTTCTTATTGTGGAGAGTGAATGTGAGATTGAACCAAATGGTTTCAAGATTTCAATATGAGAGTGAGAGTGAATGAAATGGAGTCTCAGTGCAGAAAGTGAGAGTATAATGAGTTTGTAATTTTTATTTTTGTTGAAAAGTATTTTTTATTAGAGTGGAAAAAAAATTTTCAAAGGAAAGAATGAAAATTAAAAAGAAATAATTCAGGAAAAAAATATTGAGATGGAAGAAATGAAAAATATGAGAAAAAAATATACTTATTAAATGATTCTAATAAATATCATATTTTGAATACAAAATATAATAGTTATAAAATTTAAACATTATACAATAAATTATGACAGTTTTTCAAAACCGCCATATTAAAATTATCACCACTAACATAACTTTTGCAGTATGGAAAGAATGAACTTATTTAAAAATTTGTTGCTATATCTTTTACTTTCCATGTTTTTGTCTTGACTTTGGTTATGAAGTAGAAGAATGAAAATTTTCAAAAGTAACTCTAATAGTGATTTGTTAGGAAGTTTAGACTAAGAAAATAGAATAATAAAGTATGTCTTTCCATTTGGCATTGCAATCTTTCGTTGGTATTCAAATATATGAGATGTTGTTATTATGCTAAAGTTTAATATTTTAACAACTATCAATGCAAATAAAACAATTTAGCTTAGAAAAATTTTGTTACTATGCTAAAGTTTAATATTTTAAGGTTTAGAGTTTAAGGTTTAGGATTTAAGAATCATTTAAAGTCCATTAAAAGAATAATTAATTATTTTTTAAAATAAAAATACAATTAATAAAAAATAATTAATACAATATTAAAATTTACAAATAACAAATAAAAATAAAAAGAAACAAATTTTTATTCTAAAACAATATTTGTTTAAAAATAGAAGGAGTATATTTAATAAATATAAATATTAATACTAGTGTAGATGTGTGTTAAATGCATAAAATAAATAAGTAGCGTAATATAAACAGTAGGATATTAATTACAAAATTGTAGTTAATAAATATAGTAAAATTTTTATTTAACATTTATATTAATTCTACATTAATAAAGTGTGTATAATATTAATTTTTCATCTAGTCATTTATAATAGATATAGTTGAATATACGAAAGAGTTCATTCATTTATGTCCATATTCACATAAATTTGTAATATAAAAAATTTGTTAGTATAACAATATTTAATTTTTATAAAATGCATCCATCTACAACAAGAGTTAAAGAAATTAGTTCACATTTGTAAAGATATATTGAGATTTTCAACAATTATTTATATAATAACAATTTACTCAATTCATTAAATAATGAACAACCAATAAAAGTAAAAAAATAGTTAGATTGAATTGTACTTAATTACAACTAATAGAAGCAAAAATTATTATATTTTTTTATTGAATTAGATTTTGTGATAACCTAAAGAAGCAAGAAGTATGATATTTTGGATTCAATTGGATTTGGTAATACAAATTGCATAGTCCACATAAACCGCAAGTAAAAACTATTTAATCCACGAGTTGTACAATTCGTGTATAAAAAAATCCATATTAAAAATTTGTCTAAAAATATAAGTCTACATCTACACAAGTTGTCAGTTATACTTGTTGTCAGTTATACAGATTATCCATAAACTTTAGTTGAAATACTTAGCTTTAATAATAAAACTTAAGTTTTTTTATCAAAATCATGGAAAATATTTAATTTTTTATATTCTTAATGCAATTTTAACTGAATTACTTATTTACCCATTTCTGTTTTCTTATTTTATTGTATATTTATGAATTATTATATTTTCTCTTTCCATTATTATAACTATTTTCTTTTTCCACATTAATTAAATTAAGGGCATAATTAAAAGAAAAGATAATGTTATCTTGAATTTAAAAAAAGTTTAAAACATTTTGTTATTAAAAGATCGACCACTAAAAGAGAACCTATGAAATTGTATTAAATTTAATAAACATAATAATAAATAATGATTTAACAATGAATGCTTACAGCGAAGATTGATAGAGTTATCAACTAAAGTATTAAATGATGAGTTAATAATCATAATTATTATTTGATTTTAAAAAGTTAATAAAAATATTTAATTAATTTCCATCTGTTTTATTTGACCTACTCTTCACTTTGCATCTATATATACAGTGAAGATTCACAGAATTCCCAACGAAGGTGTCAAATGACCAGCTAGAACATAAGCAAAGATAATGACAACGACAAAATATATAGTTTTGAGAGAAGGTTGATATTGATCATAACATTAAATCAAGGAAATACCAAAGGTATTTTATTTTTCGTTAATCTTATTCAAAATCTTTGTAAGTCTCTACGCATATTTCTGCTTTTCTCTCGTACCTGTTTCTTGCTTTATTCTTAGTTATTAAACCAAAAGACATTTGTTTTACAGAACATATCAGTTTATAGTGATATATGAAGTATGACTACTATTTTACAACATTTATTTAGCGATTTAAAAGAAGTATATGTAAGTGATGATTAGATGGTCTTAATCATTATGTTGTAAATCGGTTATTTGTGTAGGAACAACAAACAAAAGAATAGAGCTCAAACCTGATACATGAGCTGCAAGGACACTCTGAAAAGGAACTGGAGAACTCTAAAAGTTTGATAATTTTCAATGTGAATTGAAGGATCTCAGCAGTTTCACAAGGAATTGTTTGTAGAATGTAGAGAAAGGAATGCAGAATGGATTAAATGAGGGTTTAAAGGAGATTGGAGAGAAATGAAGATGAAAGAAGATTGGAAAGACCTTCCATGGAAAGGGTTAATGAGAAATAGAAGAAACATTTCATTGATGATTTGCATCAGAAGAACAAATAAATTTTGAAATAACGTAATTTTAACTTTTCAATATACTACTATTTTTCCATAATATATAATATGATGTAAGAAAAAGAAATTAGTGCCATTTTAATTTTCAATGCATTTTAGTAATATTTTTCTGCTTAGTTAATAAGTGTCATTTCAGTTAAAGAAGAAAACTTAATTCATCTTTTAAAATATGTTGGAATTAAAGAAGAAAAAATTCTTGTAGAAAAATAGTTTAAAATATTGTAAAACCTAACTCGTATGTCTTTCGCTAACTCTCGTGCTCTACACTCACGTTGCTGGTTTCTTTTATAAAAATATATATAAATAATATTTATAATGAGTTTGTGCAAATATATCTTTAAAGAATTGAGAATAGTAGGACAAAATGGTCAATTACATTAAAGAACATATAAATAAATGAGTAGGTTTTTAGTGAAAGAAGTTATGCAGGATAGCAGGGCCACCATGTGAACAGCTCTTGTAGGCTTGGATGACGTGTGCACCTTCAGCATATGATAGCCAACTGTGTTACAATTAAAAGTGTTTCAAAACAACTTCAGTTTTCTTCCATGCACAATCCTTTATAAAAGCTTTTGCAGACATATCTCAAAAACCAGCTACAGTTGTTTCCATTCTCCTATGTTTGTTTCTTTACTGTAATTGGATTTAGATCCAGCTGTTTTTATATGGCTAAGAATAATAAGAGTTATTTTTAAAATAAATACACTAACATTATATCTTGCTATAAGAAAATGTGTTAAAAAATAGTTATTAAGTACATTAGCATTAAGTTGATGATTACAAATATTTTGATGAAAGACATGTTATCAAAAAAGTTTAGGATAATCTAATATGAATGGAACTTGGTTCCATGATACGAAAATTATTGTAAATACTTTTATTTTAAAAAAATTCTTATTCAATTTGATGTTTTCTTATTTATTTATTTATATTTTTGTTTATTTTGAGAAAAATTATTTTTGTAATCTAGAATAAACATATAATTTATTTATGAGAGTTAAGAGTTTATAATGAAAGACTTAATATATTTTTATACATGGGAGGTAATACTCATTATTAGAAGACTTATCACCATGATTCATATATTTTGTTTCGATTGATAATTGGATAAATGGATCAAATGAGAGAATGTTGAAAATAATTGTAGAATAGTTACACCAACCATCGCATATTTGATATTTTTCCGCATGTGCTGCATATGTGTTTTTCTTGGAATTGATACAAATTAAGTTCTTTGATGAATGTGGTCCATTATTGTATGAAAATTCAATCCATTATGAAGATACGTGCATATATGGTGTCATATTTTTCCGCAGATTTTTGAAATGTCTTTAACTCCATGATGGTTTGGAGTTCTATAATTTGAATGTTTTCTAGTCAATGATCCTACTCTCCTCTTTATTATACAACACCATTGTATATTGAGAGCAAAGGTTTGGAAATAAGAAACGTGCAACAATGACTCGATGTTCATTTTTTAACTTCCACATTTAAAATGATCGAGATATGTATCTTAAATTATTGTTGATATATCAAATTACTAAAATCTTGTTTTTACATAATAATATTACATTAAAACTAATACTTATAAATCTAGAATCTCTTCTCAACCTTCTTTTTATCCTAACATATCTTTTTTCACTTGCAGAATCCATTCATAGTGATTTTACCACACTTTTCCAATAATTTTTTGTCAAACTAATAGGATGTCTACAGAGTAATTAAGTTTTTTGAAAACATCGTTAATTTGTTTTTGTACATTCAACATATGCACTACCATGCGCATCTAGATTGTTCACTTCTACAAATATAATTGGAACATATTAAGATAATATTTTATGGAAATAGTCATAATTTACATATATTTTTAAAAAATAAAATAAATGTTATAAAGCATAAAAGACTTTATAGTTGTTTGTACAATTTTTAACAATCTTTATATTGTTGGAGCACTAGACAGTCTAGCATCTTTGGACGATCTAACAATGTTGTAACACTAGATAGTTTAACACCCCTAAACTCTGGTGTATGAGATGTTTTGATGATAAAAACAATGTATTATCTCATGCTTCTGAATCATCTAACACATTTAGTTCATGCAGCTATTTCTCAAAGCAAGTCTTAAGACCCTAGTAGGTATCTACTAAGCCTATCACCACGGTCTACTAGTATGAACTTCATATAATCTAAAATAAGCAAGTCGAATCACACTTGGAAATTTATATTCAAAATTGATAACGAGTTCTTTGAAATAAAATCATTTTAAATCAATTACAAAATAAGAAAGTATTTGAAATTAATACACAACATTCAAATCAAAGAATGAAGGAAACAAAAGATAATGCATGAATTTAATATGTGATATTATTTGTATTTGTTTGAATTGTTTTCTTTCAAGAATTGGTCAACGAGTTTTGAAAACATTAACTTTTTCCTAATCAAACGTCTAACAGCTCTAAGAATGCAGATTCTGCTACGTAAGAAGAATTCCAGATATCACTGATTATGCAAACTGCACATTAAGGAAGAATTTAAAAGAAAATTAAAGCTTCAATTTTGGGAAACATTGATGGCAATCAACTCCAAATGGTTCCCTAAGGCATGGGGAAGGTTTTGGGGCAAAACCAAACCATGTTGGTGGAGTTGACTCGGTGGATTAGTTTTGTGGTGCACCACGGCACATGCCGGCTTGTGTGCCGTGACTGAAATTTTGCACCGGTGCGAAATAAGCAAGCTATTTTATGCAACATTAAAGCAATTATGTCAGTTAAGTGAAATAAGTCGACTGTTACAAGAAATTAACAAACTAAAATCTGCAGCAGTATAATATTTTTGTCAGTTAAATGAAATAAGTCAACTATTTCACAGAATTAACAAACTGTTTAACTCAGTAGCAGAACATTTAAGAAAGATGATTGATGTTTAAGATTCCTAACTCATTTCTTAGTTTGAAAAACCTGTCACGACCTAGAGGCTTAGTGAAAATGTCAGCTAATTGGTCATTAGTTGAAATGAAATCAATCCTACAATCTTTCTTTTCAATATGATCTCTTATAAAATGGTGCCTTATTTCAATATGCTTAGTTCTAGAATGCTGAATAGGATTCTTAGTTAGATTGATTGCACTGGTATTATCACAAAGTATAGGAATATCAAAAAGATGTAAGTGAAAATCACATAGTTGTTGTTTTGACCATAGGATCTGTGCAGTGCAGCTACCAGCAGCAATGTATTCAGCTTCAGCTGTAGATAATGCTACACAAGCTTGTTTCTTGCTGGTCCATCATATCAAGCAGTTCCCAAAGAGATGGCATGTTCCACTTGTGCTTTTTCTATCTAATTTGCAGCCTGCAAAATCAGAATCAATATAGCCAACTAAATTTAATTCATTACCAGTGGAATACCATAGCCCAACATTCACTGTTCCTTTGAGATACTTGAGAATTCGTTTTGCTGCAGTGAGATGTGATTCCTTTGGATTGACTTGAAATCTTGCACATAGACACACAACAAACATTATGTCAGGTCTGCTAGCTGTTATGTATAGCAATGAACCAATCAATCCTCTGTACATAGTTGCATCAACTGATTTTCCATTTTCATCTAAGTCAAGATAGCAACTTGAAGACATAGGAGTAGAGGCTTCTTTGCAGCTTTCCATGTTGAACTTCTTTAATAACTCATTGCAGTATTTTGTTTGATTTATGAATGTTCCATTATCCAGCTGTTTAACCTGCAATCTGATGAGTCATTATTTTCCCTTATTTTCTTAACTTTCTGTACTTGTTTTCATCTCTTATTTGTGCTTAATTGTTTATATTTTGTACTAATTTCTATTAGGGCTATATTTGGACCATAAATTCATATTTTAATTAATTTGAATTTTCTAAGTTTAATTATTCCAATTTTTATTTTCAGGGCAGTTTAAAATTATTTTGGGCTCGGAATTAATTCATGAACTTCAAGAGGAGCTGCCACGTCACCACTACCATGTCAGCTGCCACGTCACAATTTGGATTCTGGGCCCATGGGGTCTAGGGTTTCGTGCCCATGCAATGCGGCTACAAGTAGAGGCGGTGAGGGAGGCGGAGACGAAGACGGCGACAAGAAGCGTTAGAAATTATTAGGAATTTAGGGTTACGTTTCTTTTCAAGAGAGATCAGTTTACGTTTTGTCTTTTGGTTTTGGTTTTTAATTCAGAATTTGTCGTCTACTGTTCCACAGTTTCATAATTCCAGTTTTCCGTTTTCTATTTCGTTTTCATTTTCATTCTCAGTTTTACGTTTTCGTTTTCTATTTCATTTTACGTTTTCGTTTTCTATTTCATTTTACGTTTTCGTTTTCTATTTTGTATTACGTTTTCGTTTTCTATTTCATTTTACGTTTTCGTTTTCTATTTCATTTTACGTTTTCGTTTTCTATTTCATTTTACGTTTTCGTTTTCTATTTCATTTTACGTTTTCGTTTTCTATTTCATTTTACGTTTTCGTTTTCTATTTCGTATTTCATTTTGAATTTCAGTTTACGTTTTCTGCAATGCATTTTCTGTTTTCTGAGTTAGTGGAAGGCTAAAACCCCAGGGTGGGCCTCTTGGGCATGTTGCACTCACTGATAGAGGTTCTTGTGCGTTTTTGTGCTCGTACGTTTGATTCTCCTTTGTGAAGCCTCTGTTCTGGAGGATGCTTAATCCCTTGGAAGGAGACCTTACAAGGTTCACGTTTGCTTAATTCGTGTAGGAAGTCTTGGGTTAACTTTCGCTTAGTTGGTTAATCTAGATCGAACAAGGATTAAACGGACTAATAATCTGTTGTGAGCCAAGGATGTCAGAGATGCATTGTGTTCAAGAGTCTTGCCTATTTTAATTACTGCAATTAATTTATTATTTGTCCGCTATTTTTAATTAACCACTGTTTTCTGTCCAAAACCCCCCCATTGCACATTGCATGTTCAATCTTTTGACAGTGAAAATTGGTCCTTGAGAGACAACCTAGGAGTCACTTCTAGTACTACATTTAATTGTTTTTTTTTATTTGACCGAGTACGGCATCGATCACAATCCTAAAAAGAAATTTAACTCTCCCATCATAGACATCTCAAATTCACCTTTCGTAGAATCTGCAAATTCATGGCAAAGAGATTGATTAGATGAACCAAAAATGATATCATCAACATAAATCTGCACTAATATGAGTTCATTATCAACTTTCTTAGTAAAAAGAGTTTTGTCAACAACTCCTCTTTTAAAGCCTTGTGATATGAGGAAAGTTGTAAGTCTTTCATACCATTGCCTAGGTGCTTGTTTGAGACCATACAAAGCCTTTTTTAGTTTGTATACATGATTAGGAAGCTTAAAATCAACAAAACCAGGTGGCTGTTCAACATACACATCTTCATTAATGAAGCCATTTAGAAAAGCACTGTTGACATCCATTTGAAAAAGTTTGAAACCTTTAAGACAAGCAAAAGCAAGCAACAGTCTAATAGCTTCTAATCTAGCTACAGGTGCATAGGTTTCATCAAAATCAATGCCTTCTTCTTGATTATAGCCTTTAGCTACTAATCTAGCTTTGTTCCTAGTGATTACTCCATTTTCATCAAGCTTGTTCCTAAAAACCCATTTCGCTCCTATAACATTCATTTTGTTATTTCTAGGTACAAGAAACCAAACATAATTTCTAACAAACTGATTTAATTCATCATGCATAGCAGAAATCCAGTTGTCATCAAGCAAAGCATCATTTATGTTCTTAGGTTCAATTTGAGACACAAAAGCCATGTGATTGCAGAAATCATTTAAAGAATTTCGAGTTGTAACTCCCTTTTCAACATTTCCTATGATGTTATCCAGAGACAATCCTTTTTGAGTCCTCCAGGATTTAGATAAGGCATTATGCATTGCGAGTAGTCGGTCGATCCGAGTTATAGTCGATTGGTTCGGCTTGTCTGTCGGCATCGACAGATTTTTCTACATTATCTTCATTCTTTTCTGATTTTTCAGACTTTTCATCATCTGAACCTGCAAGGAAATTACCTTTTCTCTCTTTTTGACATAAGAACTCATCAAATACAACATGAATTGATTCTTCAACAGTCAAGTTCTTTTTATTACAAACACGATAGGCTTTGCTATTCATAGAATAACCTAAGAATATACCATCATCAACTTTTTCATCAAACTTGCCCAAAGATGCTTTTCCATTGTTTAATATGAAACACCTGCAACCAAAAACTTTGAAGTATGCAATACTAGGAGTTCTTCCATTCAAAAGTTCATAAGGAGTTTTATCAAGAATAGGTCTTAATAACACTCTATTAATCACATAGCAAGCTGTAGAAACTGCATTAGCCCAAAAGTATTTAGGAAGCTTGGATTCACTTAACATGGTTCTTGCACATTCTTGAAGTGTTCTATTCTTTCTTTCAACAACTCCATTTTGTTGTGGAGTTCTAGGAGCAGAAAAGTTGTGAGATATTCCATGTTTTGAGCAAAACTTTTCAAAATGAATGTTTTGAAATTCAGTTCCATGATCACTTCTCAAAGAAACAATGTTAAGATCTTTTTCATTTGAAATAATCTTTGCAAATTTCTTAAATGCATGGAATGTTTCATCTTTGGAAGAAAGAAATAATGTCCAAGTGAATCTTGAAAAATCATCAACCATGACAAGAACATGTGAATTATTACCAAGACTTACAGTTCTTGATGGACCAAACAGATCAAGATGTAATAGCTCAAGTGGTCTCCTTTTTGAGATGATGTTCTTTGACTCAAATGAGTTTCTTGATTGCTTTCCTTTTTGGCAATATGCATATACCTTGTTGTTAGCAGCGGAATTATATCAAGAAGGGGGGGTTGAATTGATATGATGCTTTTATGAAAACTTTTTCGTAACAAAAAATTTACTGGTTCAATTTACAGAAAATTAGCCGACTGATATTTGCAAAATAGTAGGTTAGTTCTTACTGCACAATATAACAGATAATGAAGGAAGAGAGAATATGACACCAAGGTTTATACTGGTTCGTTCTTTATGCAAGAACTACATCCAGTTGATGATCCGCAACTCCGCAGATCCTAATCACTATCAAAAATTGTATTCTTTACACAAAATCCTTTCTTGAACACTACAAGAAAATTAAAGAACCTATTCTAAACACTATAGAATAGAACACCACCCACTGACTTACACTGAGTCTCTGTGATCACCCCAATAACAGTCACAGGGTTCTAAAACCCACCTATGAATCTCTAACCTGAGATTAAAGAATACAAAATACAGTGAAAAGAAAAATCTTCTTGAAACAGTAAACCAGTAATTGAAAACTCTGCAGAATATCTTCTTGTTCTTGAAAGTCATAGCTCTTGAGAGTTTTCTCTTGAATTCTTTCGCACCTTTAAGCGTCTACGAATGTTGTATTTATAGAACAACTGATATGCAATGGGTCTTCACCCTTTGAAAGTCCTAAAACCGTGTTCTGTGTGATTACTGCATAAGGTTGGTGCCAAGAACAGAATAGTCGACTGAAGACTCAGACCAGTGTGTTATTTTCATTAAACCTGTATACCTGATACATTTAATGAAAATAGTCGACTGGAGAAGTAGAATTAGTAGACTAACTGATGAATAACAAAAACATAGTTTATCATTTTTCAATTGATTAATCTTCTACAGGTAATCTAACATCTCAAACAATTCTAAATCATTCAACAAACATTAACCATGTATCCAGCACAGTATAAAACACAATTAATAAGCTTTAACAAACATCATCAAATCACAAATCATCAACACTTGTCCTTCA
>JAMXMO010000657.1:0-18068 GCA_030347555.1 Lablab purpureus | reverse complement strand
GTCTCTAGTCTCTAGTCTCTAGTCTCGCAGCCTCGAGTCTCTAGTCTCGCAGCCTCTAGTCTCTAGTCTCTAGTCTCTAGTCTCTAGTCTCTAGTCTGTATTCTCTAGTCTCTAGTCTGCAGTCTCTAGTCTCTAGTCTCTAGTCTCTAATCTCTAGTCTCTAGTCTCTGGTCTCTGGTCTCTGGTCTCTAATCTCTAGTCTCTAGTCTATAATCTCTAGTATCTAGTCTCTAGTCTCTAGTCTCTAGCGTGTAGTCTCTAGTCTCTAGTCTGCCGTCTCTAGTCTCTAGTCTGTAGTCTCTAGTCTCTAGTCTCTAGTCTCTAGTCTCTAGTCTCTAGTCTCTAGTCTCTAGTCTGCAGTCTCTAGTCTCTAGTTTCTAGTCTCTAGTCTCTAGTCTCTAGTCTGCAGTCTCTAGTCTCTTGTCTCTAGTCTCTAGTCTGCAGTCTCTAGTCTCTAGTCCCTAGTCTCTAGTCTGCAGTCTCTAGTCTGCCGTCTCTAGTCTCTAGTCTGCAGTCTCTAGTCTCTAGTGTGTAGTCTCTAGTCTCTAGTGTGCAGTCTCTAGTCTCTAGTCTGTAGTCTGCATTCTCTAGTCTCTAGTCTCTAGTCTCTAGACTCCAGTGTCTAGTCTCCAGTCTCTAGTCTCTAGTCCGCAGTCTCTAGTCTTAGCCTGCAGTCTCTAGTCTCTAGTCTGCAGTCTCGAGTCTCTAGTCTGCACCCTCTAGTCTCTAGTCTCCAGTCTCTAGTCTGTAGTCTGTAGTCTGTAGTCTCTAGTCTCTAGTCTCTAGTCTCGAGTCTCTAGTCTGCAGTGTCTAGTCACCAGTCTCTAGTCTCTAGTCCGCAGTCTCTAGTCTCTAGCCTGCAATCTCTAGTGTCTAGTCCGAAGTCTCGAGTCTCTAGTCTGCAGCCTCTAGTCTCTTGTCTCCTGTCTCTAGTCTCTAGTCTCTAGTCTCTATTCTGCAGTCTCTAGTCTCTAGTCTCTAGTCTGCAGTCTCTAGTCTCTTGTCGCTAGTCTCTAGTCTGCAGTGTCTTGTCTCTAGTCCCTAGTCTCTAGTCTGCAGTCTCTACTCTCTAGTTTGCCGTCTCTAGTCTCTAGTCTCTAGTCTCTAGTCTCTAGTCTCTAGTCTGCAGTCTCTAGTCTCTAGTCTCTAGTCTGCAGTCTCTAATCTCTTATGTCAAGTCTCTAGTCATCAGTCTCTAGTCTTTGGTCCCTAGTCTCTACTTTGCAGTCTCTTGTCTCTAGTCTCTGGTCTGCAGTCTCTAGTCTCTAGTCCGCAGTCTCTAGTCTCTGGTCTGCAGTCTCTAGTCTCTAGTCTGCAGTCTCGAGTCTCTAGTCTGCAGCCTCTAGTCTCTAGTCTCCAGTCTGTAGTCTGTAGTCTGTAGTCTCTAGTCTCTAGTCTCTAGTCTCTAGTCTCTAGTCTCTAGTCTCTAGTCTCTGGTCTCTAGTCTCTAGTCTCGAGTCTCTAGTCTGCAGTGTCTAGTCTCCAGTCTCTAGTCTCTAGTCCGCAGTCTCTAGTCTCTAGCCTGCAATCTCTAGTCTCTAGTCCGAAGTCTCGAGTCTCTGGTCTGCAGCCTCTAGTCTCTTGTCTCCAGTCTCTAGTCTCTAGTCTCTATTCTGCAGTCTCTAGTCTCTAGTCTGCAGTGTCTTGTCTCTAGTCCCTAGTCTCTAGTCTGCAGTCTCTACTCTCTAGTTTGCCGTCTCTAGTCTCTAGTCTCTAGTCTGCAGTCTGTAGTCTCTAGTCTCTAGTCTGCAGTCTCTAATCTCTTGTGTCTAGTCTCTAGTCATCAGTCTCTAGTCTTGGGTCCCTAGTCTCTAGTTTGCAGTCTCTAGTCTCTAGTCTCTGGTCTGCAGTCTCTAGTCTCTAGTCTGCAGTCTCCAGTCTCTTGTCTCTAGTCCTTAGTCTCTAGTCTCTTGTCTCTAGTCTCTACTCTCTAGTGTCTAGTCTCTAGTGTCTAGTCTCTAGTCTCTAGTCTCTAGTCTGCAGTCTCTAAGCTATTGTCTCTAGTCTCTAATCTACAGTCTCTAGTCTCTGGTGCCTAGTCTCTAGTCTGCAGTCTCTAGTCTCTAGCCTCTAGTCTCTAGTCTCTAGTCTCTAGTCTGCAGTCTCTAGTCTCTAGTCTGTAGTCTCCAGTCTCCAGTCTGTAGTCTGTAGTCTACATTCTCTAGTCTCTAGTCTCTAGTCTCTAGTCTCTCGTCTCTAGTCTCTGGTCTCTGGTCTCTGGTCTCTGGTCTCTGGTCTCTGGTCTCTGGTCTCTGGTCTCTGGTCTCTGGTCTCTAGTCTCTGGTCTCTGGTCTGTGGTCTCTAATCTCTAGTCTCTCGTCTCTAGTCTCTAGTATCTAGTCTCTAGTCCCTAGTCTGCAGTCTCTAGTCTCTCGTCTCTAGTCTCTAGTCTGCAGTCTCAAGTGTCTACTCTCTAATCTCTAGTCTCTAGTCTCCAGTCTCTAGTCTCCAGTCTCTAGTCTGTAGTCTGTAGTCCGCAGTCTCTAGTCTCTAGTCTGCAATCTCTAGTCTACAGTCTCGAGTCTCTAGTCTGCAGCCTCTAGTCTCTAGTCTCTAGTCCGCACCTCTAGTCTCTAGTCTCACCGTCTCGAGTCTCTAGTCTCGCAGCCTCTAGTCCGTAGTCTCCAGTCTCTAGTCTCTAGTCTCTAGTCTGCCGTCTCTAGCCTCTAGTCTGCGGTCTCTAGTCTGCAGTCTCTAGTTTCTATTGTGCAGTGTCTACTCTCCAGTATCTAGTCTCTAGTCTCTAGTCTCTACTCTTTAGTCTCTGGTCTGCAGCCTCTAGTCTCTAGTCTCTAGTCTCTAGTCTCTAGTCTCTAGTCTCTAGTCTCTAGTCTCTGGTCCCTAGTCTCTAGTTTGCAGTCTCTAGTCTCTAGTCTCTAGTTTCTTGTCTCTAGTCTCTAGTCTCTAGTCTCTAGTCTCTTGTCTCTAGTCTCTAGTCTCTAGTCTCTAGTCTCTAGTCTCTAGTCTCTAGTCTCTAGTCTCTAGTCTCTAGTCTCTAGTCTCTAGTCTCTAGTCTCTAGTCTCTAGTCTCTAGTCTCTAGTCTCTAGTCTCTAGTCTCTAGTCTCTAGTCTCTAGTCTCTAGTCTCTAGTCTCTAGTCTCTAGTCTCTAGTCTCTAGTCTCTAGTCTCTAGTCTCTAGTCTCTAATCTGCAGTCTC
Organism: Lablab purpureus; assembly: GCA_030347555.1. Lineage (NCBI taxonomy): Eukaryota > Viridiplantae > Streptophyta > Magnoliopsida > Fabales > Fabaceae > Lablab > Lablab purpureus. The sequence continues at coordinate 14,911 of JAMXMO010000657.1, read as the reverse complement.
TAATCTCTTGTTTCTAGTCTCTAGTCTCTGGTCCCTAGTCTCTAGTTTGCAGTCTCTAGTCTCTAGTCTCTGGTCTGCAGTCTCTAGTCTCCAGTCTGCAGTCTCTAGTCTCTTGTCTCTAGTCTCTAGTCTCTAGTCTCTTGTCTCTAGTCTCTAGTCTCTGGTCTGCAGTCTCTAGTCTCCAGTCTGCAGTCTCTAGTCTCTTGTCTTTCGTCTCTTTTCTCTAGTCTCTTGTCTTTAGTCTCTAGTCTCTAGTCTCTAGTCTCTAGTCTCTAGTCTCTAGTCTCTGGTCTCTAGTCTACAGTCTGTAGTCTCTTTCTCTAGTCTCTAGTCTCTAGTCTCTAGTCTCTAGTCTCTAGTCTCTAGTCCCTAGTCTGTAGTCCGTAGTCTGCATTCTCTAGTCTCTAGTCTCTAGTCTCTGGTCTCTGGTCTCTGGTCTCTGGTCTCTAGTCTCTCGTCTCTAGTCTCTAGTCTGCAGTCTCAAGTGTCTACTCTCTAATCTCTAGTCTCTAGTCTCCAGTCTCTAGTCTCCAGTCTCTAGTCTGTAGTCCGCAGTCTCTAGTCTCTAGTCTCTCTAGTCTCTAGTCTCTAGTCTGCAATCTCTAGTCTCTAGTCTACAGTCTCGAGTCTCTAGTCTGCAGCCTCTAGTCTGTAGTCTCCAGTCTGTAGTCTCTAGTCTCTAGTCTGCCGTCTCTAGCCTCTAGTCTGTGGTCTCTAGTCTGCAGTCTCTAGTCTCTAGTCTGCAGTCTCTAGTTTCTAGTGTGCAGTGTCTACTCTCCAGTATCTAGTCTCTAGTCTCTAGTCTCTACTCTTTAGTCTCTGGTCTGCAGCCTCTAGTCTCTAGTCTCTAGTCTCTAGTCCCTAGTCTGCAGTCTCTAATCTCTTGTGTCTAGTCTCTAGTCTCTGGTCCCTAGTCTCTAGTTTGCAGTCTCTAGTCTCTAGTCTCTAGTTTCTTGTCTCTAGTCTCTAGTCTCTAGTCTCTAGTCTCTAGTCTCTTGTCTCTAGTCTCTAGTCTCTAGTCTCTAGTCTCTAGTCTCTAGTCTCTAGTCTCTAGTCTCTAGTCTCTAGTCTCTAGTCTGCAGTCTCTAATCTCTTGTGTCTAGTCTCTAGTCTCTAGTCTCTAGTCTCTAGTCTCTAGTCTCTAGTCTCTAGTCTCTAGTCTCTAGTCTCTAGTCTCTAGTCTCTAGTCTCTAGTCTGCAGTCTCTAATCTCTTGTGTCTAGTCTCTAGTCTCTGGTCCCTAGTCTCTAGTTTGCAGTCTCTAATCTCTAGTCTCTGGTCTGCAGTCTCTAGTCTCCAGTCTGCAGGCTCTAGTCTCTTGTCTCTAGTCTCTAGTCTCCAGTCTTTTGTCTCTAGTCTCTAGTCTCTTGTCTTTCGTCTCTTTTCTCTAGTCTCTTGTCTTTAGTCTCTAGTCTCTAGTCTCTAGTCTCTAGTCTCTAGTCTCTAGTCTCTAGTCTCTAGTCTCTAGTCTCTAGTCTCTAGTCTCTAGTCTCTAGTCTCTAGTCTCTAGTCCCTAGTCCCTAGTCTCTAGTCTCTAGTCTCTAGTCTCTAGTCTGCAGTCTCTAGTCTCTTGTCTCTAGTCTCTAGTCTGCAGTCTCTAGTCTATTCCCTTGTCTCTAGTCTGCAGTCTCTAGTCTCTAGTCTGCCGTCTCTAGTCTGCAGTCTCTAGTCTCTAGTCTGCAGTCTCTAATCTCTTGTGTCTAGTCTCTAGTCATCAGTCTCTAGTCTTGGGTCCCTAGTCTCTAGTTTGCAGTCTCTAGTCTCTAGTCTCTGGTCTGCAGTCTCTAGTCTCTAGTCTGCAGTCTCCAGTCTCTTGTCTCTAGTCCTTAGTCTCTAGTCTCTTGTCTCTAGTCTCTACTCTCTAGTGTCTAGTCTCTAGTGTCTAGTCTCTAGTCTCTAGTCTCTAGTCTGCAGTCTCTAAGCTATTGTCTCTAGTCTCTAATCTACAGTCTCTAGTCTCTGGTGCCTAGTCTCTAGTCTGCAGTCTCTAGTCTCTAGCCTCTAGTCTCTAGTCTCTAGTCTCTAGTCTGCAGTCTCTAGTCTCTAGTCTGTAGTCTCCAGTCTCCAGTCTGTAGTCTGTAGTCTACATTCTCTAGTCTCTAGTCTCTAGTCTCTAGTCTCTAGTCTCTAGTCTCTAGTCTCTAGTCTCTAGTCTCTAGTCTCTAGTCTTTAGCCTGCTGTCTTTAGTCTCTAGTCTCTAGTCTGCAGTCTCTAGTCTCTAGTCAGCAGTCTCTAGTCTCTAGTCTGCAGTTTCAAGTCTCTAGTCTCTAGTCTCTAGTCTCTAGTCTCTAGTCTGCCGTCTCTAGTCTGCAGTCTCTAGTCTCTAGTCTACAGTCTGTAGTCTCTTTCTCTAGTCTCTAGTCTGCAGTCTCTAGTCTTTAGTCTGTAGTCTCCAGTCCCTAGTCTGTAGTCCGTAGTCTGCATTCTCTAGTCTCTAGTCTCTAGTCTCTGCTCTCTGGTCTCTAGTCTCTAGTCTCTAGTCTCTAGTATCTTGTCTCTAGTGTCTAGTCTGCAGTCTCTAGTCTCTAATCTCTAGTCTCTAGTCAGCGGTCTCTTGTCTCTAGTCTGCGGTCTCTTGTCTCTAGTCTCTGGTCTCTAGTCTCTAGTCTCCAGTCTCTAGTCTCTAGTATCTAGTGTCTAGTCCGCGGTCTCTAGTCTCTAGTCTGCAATCTCTAGTCTCTAGTCTGCAGTCTCGAGTTTCTAGTCTGCAGTCTCTAGTCTTTAGTCTCTAGTCTCTAGTCTCTAGTCTCTAGTCTGCAGTCTCTAGTCTGCAGTCTCTAGTCTTTAGTCTGCAGTCTCTAGTATCTAGTCTGCAGTCTCTACTTTCTAGTCTGCAGTGTCTAGTCTGTAGTATCTAGTATCTAGTCTCTAGTCTCTAGTCTCTAGTCTGCAGTCTCTAGTCTCTAGTCTCTAGTCTCTGGTCTCCGGTCTCCGGTCTCTGGTCTCTGGTCTCTGGTCTCTGGTCTCTGGTCTCTGGTCTCTAGTCTCTAGTCTCCAGTCTGCAGTCTCTAGTCTCTAGTCTCTAGTCTCTAGTCTCTAGTCTCCAGTCTCTAGTCTCCAGTCTCTAGTCTCTAGTCTCTAGTCTCTTCTCTAGTCTCTAGTCTCTAGTCTGCAGTCTCTAGTCTCTAGTCTCTAGTCTCTATTCTCTAGTCTCTAGTCTCTAGTCTCTAGTCTGCAGTCTCTAGTCTCTAGTCTCTAGCCTCTAGTCTCTAGTCTCTAGTCTCTAGTCTCTAGTCTCTAGTCTCTAGTCTCTAGTCTCTAGTCTTCAGTCTCTAGTCTCTAGTCTCTAGTCTCTAGTCTCTAGTCTCTAGTCTCTGGTCTCTAGTCTCTGGTCTCTGGTCTCTGGTCTCTGGTCTCTAGTCTCTAGTCTCCAGTCTGCAGTCTCTAGTCTCTAGTCTCTAGTCTCTAGTCTCTAGTCTCTAGTCTCTAGTCTCCAGTCTCTAGTCTCTAGTCTCTAGTCTCTAGTCTCCAGTCTCTTGTCTCTAGTCTCTAGTCTCTAGTCTGCAGTCTCTAGTCTCTAGTCTCTAGTCTCTAGTCTCTAGTCTCTAGTCTCTAGTCTCTAGTCTCTAGTCTCTAGTCTCTAGCCTCTAGCCTCTAGTCTCTAGTCTCTAGTCTCTAGTCTCTAGTCTCTAGTCTTCAGTCTCTAGTCTCTAGTCTCTAGTCTCTAGTCTCTAGTCTCTAGTCTCTAGTCTCTAGTCTCTAGTCTCTAGTCTCTAGTCTCTAGTCTCGAGTCTCTAGTCTCTAGTCTCTAGTCTCTATTCTCTAGTCTCTAGTCTCTAGTCTCTAGTCTCTTGTCTCTAGTCTCTAGTCTCTAGTCTCTAGTCTCTATTCTCTAGTCTCTAGTCTCTAGTCTCTAGTCTCTAGTCTCTAGTCTCTAGTCTCTAGTCTCTAGCCTCTAGTCTCTAGTCTCTAGTCTCTAGTCTCTAGTCTCTAGTCTCTAGTCTCTAGTCTCTAGTCTCTAGTCTCTAGTCTCTAGTCTCTAGTCTCTAGCCTCTAGTCTGCGGTCTCTAGTCTGCAGTCTCTAGTCTCTAGTGTGCAGTCTCTAGTTTCTAGTGTGCAGTGTCTACTCTCCAGTATCTAGTCTCTAGTGTCTACTCTTTAGTCTCTAGTCTGCAGCCTCTAGTCTCTAGTCTCTAGTCTCTAGTCTCTAGTCTCTAGTCTCTAGTCTCTAGTCTCTAGTCTCTAGTCTCTAGTCTCTAGTCTCTAGTCTCTAGTCTCTAGTCTCTAGTCTCTAGTCTCTAGTCTCTAGTCTCTAGTCTGCAGTCTCTAGTCTCTTGTCTCTAGTCTCTAGTCTGCAGTCTTAGTCTCTAGTCCCTAGTCTCTAGTCTGCAGTCTCTAGTCTCTAGTCTCTAGTCTCTAGTCTCTAGTCTCTAGTCTCTAGTCTCTAGTCTCTAGCCTGTAGTCTCTAGTCTCGTAGTCTCTAGTCTCCAGCCTCTAGTCTCTAGTCTCGTAGTCTCTGTCCCTAGTCTCGTAGTCTCTAGTCCGCATTCTCTAGTCTCTAGTCTCTAGTCTCTCGCTCTCCGGTCTCTAGTCTCTAGTCTCTAGTCTCTAGTCTCGCGGTCTCTTGTCTCTAGTCCGCGGTCTCCTATCTCTAGTCTCTGGTCTCTAGTCTCTAGTCTCCAGTCTCTAGTCTCTAGTATCTAGTGTCTAGTCCGCGGTCTCTAGTCTCTAGTCTGCAGTCTCGAGTTTCTAGTCTGCAGTGTCTAGTCTCTAGGCTCTAGTCTCTAGTCTCTAGTCTCTAGTCTCTAGTCTCTAGTCTCTAGTCTCTAGTCTCTAGTCTCTAGTCTCTAGTCTCTAGTCTCTAGTCTCTAGTCTCTAGTCTCTAGTCTCTAGTCTCTAGTCTCTAGTCTCTAGTGTCTAGTCTGCAGTCTATAGTCTCTTGTCTCTAGTCTCTAGTCTGCAGTCTTTAGTCCCTAGTCTCTAGTCTCTAGTCTCTAGTCTCTAGTCTCTAGTCTCTAGTCTCTAGTCTCTAGTCTCTAGTCTCTAGTCTACAGTTTCGAGTCTCTAGTCTGCAGCCTCTAGTCTTTAGTCTCTAGTCTCTAGTCTGCAATCTCTAGTCTCTAGTCTCTAGTCTCGAGTCTCTAGTCTCCAGCCTCTAGTCTCTAGTCTCTAGTCTCTAGTCTGCAATCTCTAGTCTCTAGTCTACTGTCTCGAGTCTCTAATCTGCAGCCTCTAGTCTCTAGTCTCTAGTCTCTAGTTTCTAGTGTGCAGTGTCTACTCTCCAGTATCTAGTCTCTAGTCTCTAGTCTCTAGTCTCTAGTCTCTAGTCTCTACTCTTTAGTCTCTAGTCTGTAGCCTCTAGTCTCTAGTCTCTAGTCCCTAGTCTCTAGTCTCTAGTCTGTAGTCTCTCGTCTCTAGTCTCTAGTCCCTAGTCTCTAGTCTCTAGTCTCTAGTCTCCAGTCTCTAGTCTCTAGTCTCTAGTCTCTAGTGTCTAGTGTCTAGTGTCTAGTGTCTAGTCTCTAGTCTCTAGTCTCTAGTCTCTAGTCTCTAGTCTCTAGTCTCTAGTCTCTAGTCTCTAGTCTACAGTAGTCTCTAGTCTGCAGCCTCTAGTCTCTAGTCTCTAGTCTCTAGTCTGCAATCTCTAGTCTCTAGTCTCTAGTCTCGACTCTCTAGTCTCCAGCCTCTAGTCTCTAGTCTCTAGTCTCTAGTCTGCAATCTCTAGTCTCTAGTCTACTGTCTCGAGTCTCTAATCTAGCTCTCTAGTCTCTAGTCTACAGCCTCTAGTCTCTAGTCTCTAGTCTCTAGTCCTGCCTCTAGCCTCTAGTCTCGTGGCCTCTAGTCTGCAGTCTCTAGTCTCTAGTCTGCAGTGTCTACTCTCCAGTATCTAGTCTCTAGTCTCTAGTCTCTACTCTCTAGTCTCTAGTCTCTAGTCTCTAGTCTCTAGTCTCTAGTCTCTAGTCTAGTCTCTAGTCTCTAGTCTCTAGTCTCTAGTCTCTAGTCTCTAGTCTCTAGTCTCTAGTCTCTTGTCTCTAGTCTCTAGTCTCTAGTCTCTAGTCTCTAGTCTCTAGTCTCTAGTCTCTAGTCTCTAGTCTCTAGTCTCTAGTCTCTAGTCTCTAGTCTCTAGTCTCTAGTCTCTAGTCTCTAGTCTCTAGTCTCTAGTCTCTAGTCTCTAGTCTCTAGTCTCTAGTCTCTAGTCTCTAGTCTCTAGTCTCTAGTCTCTAGTCTCTAGTCTCTAGTCTCTAGTCTCTAGTCTCTAGTCTCTAGTCTCTAGTCTGCAGTCTCTAGCCTCTTGTCTCTAGTCTGTAGTCTGCAGCCTCTAGTCTCTAGTCTCGTAGTCTCTAGTCTCGCAGCCTCTAGTCTCTAGTCTCGCAGCCTCTAGTCTCGTAGTCCGCGCTCTCTAGTCTCTAGTCTCAGCCTCTTGTCTCTAGTCTCTAGTCTCTGGTCTCTAGTCTCTAGTCTCCGCCTCTAGTCTCTAGTCTCTAGTCTCTAGTCTCTCTCTTGTCTCTAGTCTCTAGTCTCTGGTCTCTGGTCTCTCGTCTCTGGTCTCTGGTCTCTGGTCTCTGGTCTCTGGTCTCTGGTCTCTGGTCTCTGGTCTCTGGTCTCTGGTCTCTGGTCTCTAGTCTCTAGTCTCTAGTCTCTAGTCTCTAGTCTCTAGTCTCTAGTCTCTAGTCTCTAGTCTCTAGTCTCTAGTCTCTAGTCTCTAGTCTCTAGTCTCTAGTCTCTAGTCTCTAGGTCTCTAGTCTCTAGTCTCTCGTCTCTAGTCTCTAGTCTCTAGTCTCTAGTCTCTAGTCTCTAGTCTCTAGTCTCTAGTCTCTAGTCTCTAGTCTCTAGTCTCTAGTCTCTAGTCTCTAGTCTCTAGTCTCTAGTCTCTAGTCTCTAGTCTCTAGTCTCTAGTCTCTAGTCTCTAGTCTCTAGTCTCTACTCTCTAGTCTCTAGTCTCTAGTCTCTAGTCTCTAGTCTCTAGTCTCTAGTCTCTAGTCTCTAGTCTCTAGTCTCTAGTCTGCAGTCTCTAGCCTCTTGTCTCTAGTCTGTAGTCTGCAGTCTCTAGTCTCTAGTCTGTAGTCTCTAGTCTGCAGTCTCTAGTCTCTAGTCTGCAGTCTCTAGTCTGTAGTCTGGCGTCTCTAGTCTCTAGTCTGCAGTCTCTTGTCTCTAGTCTCTAGTCTCTGGTCTCTAGTCTCTAGTCTCCAGTCTCTAGTCTCTAGCCTCTAGTCTCTCGTCTGCAGTCTCTTGTCTCTAGTCTCTAGTCTCTGGTCTCTGGTCTCTAGTCTCTGGTCTCTGGTCTCTAGTCTCTGGTCTCTAGTCTCTAGTCTCTTGTCTCTAGTCTCTAGTCTCTAGTCTCTAGTCTGTAGTCTCTAGTCTCTAGTCTCTAGTCTCTAGTCTCTAGTCTCTAGTCTCTAGTCTCTAGTCTCTAGTCTCTAGTCTCTAGTCTCTAGTCTCTAGTCTCTAGTCTCTAGTCTCTAGTCTCTAGTCTCTAGTCTCTAGTCTCTAGTCTCTAGTCTCTAGTCTCTAGTCTCTAGTCTCTAGTCTCTAGTCTCTAGTCTCTAGTCTCTAGTCTCTAGTCTCTAGTCTCTAGTCTCTAGTCTCTAGTCTCTAGTCTCATCTCAGCCTCTAGTCTCTAGTCTCTAGTCTCTAGTCTCTAGTCTCTAGTCTCTAGTCTCTAGTCTCTAGTCTCGTAGTCTCTAGTCTCTAGTCTCTAGTCTCTAGTCTCTAGTCTCTAGTCTCTAGTCTCTAGTCTCTAGTCTCTACTCTCTAGTCTCTAGTCTCTAGTCTCTAGTCTCTAGTCTCTAGTCTCTAGTCTCTAGTCTCTAGTCTCTAGTCTCTAGTCTCTAGTCTCTAGTCTCTAGTCTCTAGTCTCTAGTCTCTAGTCTCTAGTCTCTAGTCTCTAGTCTCTAGTCTCTAGTCTCTAGTCTCTAGTCTCTAGTCTCTAGTCTCTAGTCTCTAGTCTCTAGTCTCTAGTCTCTAGTCTCTAGTCTCTAGTCTCTAGTCTCTAGCATCTAGTCTCTAGTCTCTAGTCTCTAGTCTCTAGTCTCTAGTCTCTAGTCTCTAGTCTCTAGTCTCAGTCTCTAGTCTCTAGTCTCTAGTCTCTTGTCTCTAGTCTCTAGTCTCTAGTCTCTAGTCTCTAGTCTCTAGTGTCTAGTCTCTAGTCTCTAGTCTCTAGTCTCTAGTCTCTAGTCTCTAGTCTCTAGTCTCTAGTCTCTAGTCTGCAGTCTCTAGTCTCTAGTCCCGTAGTCTCTAGTCTCTAGTCTCTAGTCTCTAGTCTGCAGTCTCTAGTCTGTAGTCTGGCGTCTCTAGTCTCTAGTCTGCAGTCTCTTGTCTCTAGTCTCTAGTCTCTGGTCTCTAGTCTCTAGTCTCCAGTCTCTAGTCTCTAGCCTCTAGTCTCTCGTCTGCAGTCTCTTGTCTCTAGTCTCTAGTCTCTGGTCTCTCGTCTCTAGTCTCTGGTCTCTCGTCTCTAGTCTCTGGTCTCTCGTCTCTAGTCTCTTGTCTCTAGTCTCTAGTCTCTAGTCTCTAGTCCGTAGTCTCTAGTCTCTAGTCCGTAGTCTCTAGTCTGTAGTCTCTAGTCTGTAGTCTCTGGTCTCTAGTCTCTAGTCTCTAGTCTCTAGTCTCTAGTCTCTAGTCTCTAGTCTCTAGTCTCTAGTCTCTAGTCTCTAGTCTCTAGTCTCCAGTCTCTAGTCTCTAGTCTCTAGTCTCTAGTCTCTAGTCTCTAGTCTCTAGTCTCTAGTCTCTAGTCTCTAGTCTCTAGTCTCTAGTCTGCAGTCTCTAGTCTCTAGCCTCTAGTCTCTAGTCTCTAGTGTCTAGTCTCTAGTCTCTAGTCTCTAGTCTCTAGTCTCTAGTCTCTAGTCTCTAGTCTCTAGTCTCTAGTCCCTAGTCTCTAGTCTCTAGTCTCTAGTCTCTAGTCTCTAGTCTCTAGTCTCTAGTCCCTAGTCCCTAGTCCCTAGTCCCTAGTCCCTAGTCCCTAGTCCCTAGTCCCTAGTCCCTAGTCCCTAGTCCCTAGTCCCTAGTCCCTAGTCCCTAGTCCCTAGTCCCTAGTCCCTAGTCCCTAGTCCCTAGTCCCTAGTCCCTAGTCCCTAGTCCCTAGTCCCTAGTCCCTAGTCCCTAGTCCCTAGTCCCTAGTCCCTAGTCCCTAGTCCCTAGTCCCTAGTCCCTAGTCCCTAGTCCCTAGTCCCTAGTCCCTAGTCCCTAGTCCCTAGTCCCTAGTCCCTAGTCCCTAGTCCCTAGTCCCTAGTCCCTAGTCCCTAGTCCCTAGTCCCTAGTCCCTAGTCCCTAGTCCCTAGTCCCTAGTCCCTAGTCCCTAGTCCCTAGTCCCTAGTCCCTAGTCCCTAGTCCCTAGTCCCTAGTCCCTAGTCCCTAGTCCCTAGTCCCTAGTCCCTAGTCCCTAGTCCCTAGTCCCTAGTCCCTAGTCCCTAGTACCTAGTCCCTAGTCCCTAGTCCCTAGTCCCTAGTCCCTAGTCCCTAGTCCCTAGTCCCTAGTCCCTAGTCCCTAGTCCCTAGTCCCTAGTCCCTAGTCCCTAGTCCCTAGTCCCTAGTCCCTAGTCCCTAGTCCCTAGTCCCTAGTCCCTAGTCCCTAGTCCCTAGTCCCTAGTCCCTAGTCCCTAGTCCCTAGTCCCTAGTCCCTAGTCCCTAGTCCCTAGTCCCTAGTCCCTAGTCCCTAGTCCCTAGTCCCTAGTCCCTAGTCCCTAGTCCCTAGTCCCTAGTCCCTAGTCCCTAGTCCCTAGTCCCTAGTCCCTAGTCCCTAGTCCCTAGTCCCTAGTCCCTAGTCCCTAGTCCCTAGTCCCTAGTCCCTAGTCCCTAGTCCCTAGTCCCTAGTCCCTAGTCCCTAGTCCCTAGTCCTCTAGTCTCTAGTCCCTAGTCCCTAGTCTCTAGTCCCTAGTCCCTAGTCCCTAGTCCCTAGTCCCTAGTCCCTAGTCCCTAGTCCCTAGTCCCTAGTCCCTAGTCCCTAGTCCCTAGTCCCTAGTCTCTAGTCCCTAGTCCCTAGTCCCTAGTCCCTAGTCCCTAGTCCCTAGTCCCTAGTCCCTAGTCTCTAGTCTCTAGTCTCTAGTCTCTAGTCTCTAGTCTCTAGTCTCTAGTCTCTAGTCTCTAGTCTCTAGTCCCTAGTCCCTAGTCCCTAGTCCCTAGTCCCTAGTCCCTAGTCCCTAGTCTCTAGTCTCTAGTCTCTAGTCTCTAGTCTCTAGTCTCTAGTCTCTAGTCTCTAGTCTCTAGTCTCTAGTCTCTAGTCTCTTAGTCTCTAGTCTCGGTCCTCAGTCTCTAGTCCCTAGTCTCTAGTCTCTAGTCCCTAGTCCTAGTCCCTAGTCTCTAGTCCCTAGCCCCTAGTCTCTAGTCTCTAGTCTCCTAGTCCTCTAGTCCCTAGTCTCTAGTCTCTAGTCCCTAGTCTCTAGTCTCTAGTCTCTAGTCTCTAGTCCCTAGTCTCTAGTCTCTAGTCTCTAGTCTCTAGTCTCTAGTCTCTAGTCTCTGGTCTCTAGTCTCTAGTCTCTGGTCTCTAGTCTCTAGTCTCTAGTCTCTAGTCTCTAGTCCCTAGTCCCTAGTCCCTAGTCCCTAGTCCCTAGTCCCTAGTCCCTAGTCCCTAGTCCCTAGTCCCTAGTCCCTAGTCCCTAGTCCCTAGTCCCTAGTCCCTAGTCCCTAGTCCCTAAGTCTCTAGTCTCTAGTCTCTAGTCTCTAGTCTCTAGTCCCTAGTCTCTAGTCCCTAGTCTCTAGTCTCCTAGTCCCTAGTCTCTAGTCCCTAGTCCCTAGTCCCTAGTCCCTAGTCCCTCAGTCTCCTAGTCCCTAGTCTCTAGTCTCTAGTCCTAGTCTATAGTCTCTAGTCTCTAGTCTCCTAGTCTCTAGTCCCTAGTCCCTAGTCCCTAGTCCCTAGTCCCTAGTCCCTAGTCCCTAGTCCCTAGTCCCTAGTCCCTAGTCCCTAGTCCCTAGTCTCTAGTCTCTAGTCTCTAGTCTCTAGTCTCTAGTCTCTAGTCTCTAGTCTCTAGTCTCTAGTCTCTAGTCTCTAGTCCCTAGTCTCTAGTCTCTAGTCTCTAGTCTCTGGTCTCTAGTCTGCAGTCTCAAGTCTCTAGTCTCTAGTCTCTAGTCTCTAGTCTCTAGTCTCTAGTCTCTAGTCTCTAGTCTCTAGTCTCTAGTCTCCGGTCTCCGGTCTCTAGTCTCTGGTCTCTAGTCTCTAGTCTCTAGTCTCTAGTCTCTAGTCTCTAGTGTCTAGTCTCTAGTCTCTAGTCTGCAGCCTCTAGTCTCTAGTCTCTAGTCTCTAGTCTCTAGTCTCTAGTCTCTAGTCTCTAGTCTCTAGTCTCTAGTCTCTAGTCTCTAGTCTCTAGTCTCTAGTCTCTAGTCTCTAGTCTCTAGTCTCTAGTCTCTAGTCTCTAGTCTCTAGTCTCTAGTCTCTAGTCTCTAGTCTCTAGTCTCTAGTCTCTAGTCTCTAGTCTGCAGTCTCTAGTCTCTAGTCTCTAGTCTCTAGCCTCTAGTCTCTAGTCTCTAGTCTCTAGTCTCTAGTCTCTAGTCTCTAGTCTCTAGTCTCTAGTCTCTAGTCTTCAGTCTCTAGTCTCTAGTCTCTAGTCTCTAGTCTCTAGTCTCTAGTCTCTAGTCTCTAGTCTCTAGTCTCTAGTCTCTAGTCTCTAGTCTCTAGTCTCTAGTCTCTAGTCTCTAGTCTCTAGTCTCTAGTCTCTAGTCTCTAGTCTCTAGTCTCTAGCCTCTAGTCTCTAGTCTCAGCCTAGTCTCTAGTCTAGACCTCTAGTCTCTAGTCTCGTAGTCTCTAGTCTCTAGTCTCGAGTCTCTAGTCTCTAGTCTGCAGTCTCTAGTCTCTAGTCTCTAGTCTTTAGTCTCTTGTCTGGACTCTCTAGTCTCTAGGCTACAGCCTCTACTCTCTAGTCTGCAGTCTTCAGTCTCTAGTCTCTAGTCTGTAGTCTCTAGTCTCTAGTCTCAAGTCTCTAGTCTCTAGTCTCTAGTCTCTAGTCTCTCAGTCTCTAGTCTCTAGTCTCGCAGCCTCTAGTCTCTAGTCTCGCAGCCTCTAGTCTCTAGTCTCGCAGTCTCTAGTCCTCTAGTCTCTAGTCTCTAGTCTCTAGTCTCTAGTCTCTAGTCTCTGCCTCTAGTCTCTAGTTCGTAGTCTCTAGTCTCTAGTCTCTAGTCTCTAGTCTCTAGTCTCTAGTCTCTAGCTGCCTCAGTCTCTAGTCTCGCCTCTAGTCTCTAGTCTCGCAGCCTCTAGTCTCTGCACTCCTAGTCCGCAGCTCTCTAGTCTCCTAGTCTCGTAGCCTCTAGTCTCTAGTCTCGTAGTCTCTAGTCTCTAGTCTCTAGTCTCTAGTCTCTAGTCTCTGAGTCTCTAGTCTCTAGTCTCTAGTCTCTAGACCTCGAGTCTCTAGTCTCTAGTCTCGCAGCCTCTCTAGTCTCTAGTCTCTCAGCCTCTAGTCCTCTAGTCTCTAGTCTCTAGTCTCTAGTCTCGCAGCCTCTAGTCTCTGGGTCTCTAGTCTCTAGCCTCAAGTCTCTAGTCTGCCAGTCTTCTAGTCTCTAGTCTCGCGCCTCTAGTCTCTGGTCTCGCAGCTCCTAGTCTCTAGGTCCCCGCCTATCTCTAGGTCCTCTAGTCTCTGCCTTTGTCTCTCGTGTTTGCCGTCTCTAGTCTCTAGTCTCCGCCCCTCTCTAGTCTCTATTCTCGTAGCCTCTGTCGCCAAATAAAATACAATCCAAATGTTGATGAGTCATTATTTTCCCTTATTTTCTTACCTTTCTGTACTTGTTTTCATCTCTAATTTGTGCTTAATTGTTTATATTTTGTACTAATTTCTATTAGGGCTATATTTGGAACAAAAATTCATATTTTAATTAATTTGGATTTTTAAGTTTAATTATTCCAATTTTTTTTCAGTAGCGCTTTAAAATTATTTTGGGCTTGGAATTAATTCATGGACTTCAAGAGGAGCCGCCACGCCATAACTTGGACCGTAATTGTTTCATGGATTTTGGGCCCAATGGATCTAGTGGTTTCGTGCCTCATGCAATGCAGCCTATAAATAGGGCAGCCGAGGGAGAGCTGAGGAGACACACAGATACAAAGACTTGAGAAAGACTCAGCAAATGAGTAGGAATTAGGTTTCTTTTACGCTTTGCCTCTAGTGCAAGCAGAAGCAGATATTTTTAGGGTTTACGCTTTGGCCACTGCTCCAGCTCTCGCTTTCTATTTCAATTTCGCTTATCAATTTCGCTTTTTCAACTTCGCTTTATCAATTTCGCTCATCAATTCGCTCGCTTCATTTCGCTTTCGCTTCCACTTTCGCTTCACGCTTACTGCTTTACGCTTTCTATTTTACGCTTCATTTTACGCTTACGCTTCTGAATTTATGGAAGACTAAAACCCGTGTAGGGCTCTCGGGCATACCGCACTCACCGATTGAGGTTTTTGTGCGCTTTATGGTTTCATGACGCTTGATTCTCCATCGTGAAGTCTCTATTCCTGAGGATGCTTAATCCCTGAGGAGACCTTACAAGGTTCACGCTTGCTTAATTCGTAGTGGAAGTCTCGGGTTAACTTTCGCTAGTTGGTTAATCTAGACTGAACAAGGATTAAACTGACCGATAATCTGCTCAGAGCCAAGGATGTCGAGATGCATCGTGTTCAAGAGTCTTGCCTATTTTAATTATCGAAATTAATTTGTTATTTATCCGCTTTATTTTAATTAATCAGTTATCGCTCAAAACCCCTATTGCATGATTTAATCTTTTGACAAGGAAAATTGGTCCTCGAGAGAGACGACCTAGGAGTCACTTCTTCTAGTACTACATTTAATTGTTTTTTTTATTTGACCGAGTACGACACCGATCAAATTTGGCGCCGCTGTCTGGGACCAACGCTTCGTCCAAAGGTTATGTTTTTGCGTTTTGTGTTGCTGCGTGTTGTGTGTTGCATTGCGGTGTAGCAAAAGAAACAAGTGGAATTTGGAATTGAGGAGCCGCAGTGTTTAAGCCTCAAACCGACTGAGTAACCCGATTTTTTTCCAATTTTCGTTTTAATAGCTAGACTTGTTATTTTCATTTGAATTTTTGTGTGCACATTTATTTTAATCCATATTTTATTTGAAAATACCAGTAAGCACATATAGTGGTTCCGATTTTTGATAACCGAAAACTGCTTTTTTTCGAAAACTTCAAATGCACCATAACTTTTGCCTCTGCTATCGTAATTGGACGTATTATATATGCATTTGGGGTAGAAAATGAGATCTACGTGATGGCCAATTGCAAAGCGGATTGGGCTGAGTAAATCTCCCAAAAAGACCGTTTACTATTTTATTTTTATTTTTGAAGTTTTATTGCTCTTATTTTTCATACTTCTGGTCCTGGTTCACATAGCTATCCTTTGAGTTCTGCTTTCAATTTTTGCGTACTGTCTTTTCATGATTTTAGGGTGTTACTCACAAAATTTCAGATTATTTGGACTTCGCTTGAGTATAGTTCCAGATTTACCCCTCCCTCTCGTTTGCTTATGTGTGAATTGCTTGACAAGCTGCATGTCTAGAAAGGTTCAAGCTAGGAAAGACTTGGTACTTAAGCTGCTCCATTTGTGACCCACCTCTCTTTCCTCGGAACCCGCCTGGTGCACTTGTTCACAGCTTACCATTATTAAATTGTCGAGGGGTGAACTACAACATGTACGATCCCGAATTGCATGGTAAGTGCATGACTAGAACAAACCCAGTGATAGCTTACAACCCTTTAATCTCGAAATAGATAGGACCTTTCATAGATTAGTTAGGCATTCTAGGAATTTGTCTTTAGATTCTATATCATTACATACAATTAGTTTAAGTAGTTCGAGCATTCTCCCTCCGATCCGCGAATTTTAATTCTCGTGCTCGCCGATTCTCGATTCTAATTTCGATCTCGATCCCGATCCCGCCGACTTTCACACCGAGAATATTATGGCTCAACCTCCACCTCGTGAGAGGACTCTGTGAGCCAGCGGCACTCGATTTCACTTACGAAAGCTTGGCATTCAGATCCCGAGGACG
>JAMXMO010000646.1:2500-11712 GCA_030347555.1 Lablab purpureus | reverse complement strand
AGCGTCCTCGGTGGCGGGCCAGGGCCCAAGTCCCTGGAAGGGCGCCGAGAAGAGGTGAGCCCGTTGTGCCGGACCCTGTCGCACCACGAGGCTGTCGTAGATCGGGTTGTTTGGGAATGCAGCCCCAATCGGGCGGTAAATTCAGATCCAAGGCTAAATCTGGCGAGAGGCCAGATAGCGAACAAGTACCGCGAGGAAAGATGAAAAGGACTTTGAAAAGAGAGTCAAAGAGTGCTTGAAATTGTCGGGAGGAAGCGGATGGGGGCGGCGATGTGTCTGGTCGGATGTGGAGCGGTGTAAGCCGGTCCGCCGATCGACTTCGGGACATGGACCGATGCGGATTGTGGTGGTGGCCCAAGCCCGGGCTCTTGAAATGCTCGTGGAGACGTCATCGTTGCGATTGTGGACGGCGTATGCGCCTTATGGCGTGTCTCGGCACGTCTTGCGCTCCGGGCATCGGCACTGTGGGCTCCCCATTCGGCCCGTCTTGAAACACGGACCAAGAGTCGACATGTGTGCGAGTCAACGGGTGAAGTAAACCAGTAAGGCGCAAGGAAGGCGATTGGTGGGATCCCCTTGTGGGTTGCACCGTAGGCCAGACCACGATCTTTTGTGAAGGGTTCGAGTGAAACATACATGTCGGGACCAGAAAGATGGTGAACTATGCTGGCGGGGCGAAGCCGGAGGAAACTCCGGTGGAGGCCGCGGCGATCTTGACGTGCAAATCGTTCGTCGACTTGGGTATAGGGGCGAAAGACTAATCGAGCCGTCTAGTAGGCTGGTTCCCTCAGAAGTTTCCCTCGGGATAGGTTGGAGCCGCGAGGCGAGTTCTATCGGGTAAAGCCAATGATTAGAGGCATCGGGGGCGCAACGCCCTCGACCTATTCTCAAACTTTAAATAGGTAGGACGGCGCGGCTGCTCTGTTGAGCCGTGCCATGGAATCGAGAGCTCCAAGTGGGCCATTTTTGGTAAGCAGAACTGGCGATGCGGGATGAAAAAAAAAACAATTAAATGTAGTACTAGAAGAAGTGACTCCTAGGTCGTCTCTCTCAAAGACCAATTTTCACTGTCAAAAGATTAAATCATGCAATAGGGGTTTTGAGCGATAGCTGATTAATTAAAATAAAGCGGATAAATAACAAATTAATTTCGAGTAATTAAAATAGGCAAGACTCTTGAACACAATGCATCTCGACATCCTTGGCTCACAGCAGTTATCGATCCGTTTAATCCTTGTTCAGTCTAGATTAACCAACTAAGCGAAAGTTAACCCAAGACTTCCCTACGAATTAAGCAAGCGTGAACCTTGTAAGGTCTCCCTCAGAGGATTAAGCATCCTCAGGAATAGAGACTTCACAATGGAGAATCAAGCGTCACGAAACCATAAAACGCACAAAAACCTCAATCGGTGAGTGCGGTATGCCCAAGAGCCCTACCACGGGGTTTTAGTCTTCCATAAATTCAGAAAGCGTAAGCGTAAAATAGAAAGCGTAAAATAGAAAGCGTAAAGCGTAAAAGCGAAATTGAAAGCGAAGCGAAGTTGGAAGCGTAAAGCGAAATTAAAAGCGAAGCGAAGTTGGAGCGAAAGCGAAATTGAAAGCGAAGCGAAATTGATAAGCGAAATTGATAAGCGAAATTGAAAAAGCGAAATTGATAAGCGAAATTGAAATAGAAAGCGGGAAGCTGGAGCAGTAGCCAAAGCGTAAACCCTAAAAATATCTGCTGCTTTGCCGCTACGAGGCAAAGCGTAAAAGAAACCCTAATTCCTACTCATTGTTGCCAGTCTTTCTCAGTCTTTGTATCTGTGTGTCTCCTCCGCTCTCCCTCGGTTGCCCTATTTATAGCTGCATTGCATAGGCACGAAACCACTAGATCCATTGGGCCCAAAATCCATGAAACAATTACGGTCCAAGTTATGGCGTGGCGGCTCCTCTTGAAGTCCATGAATTAATTCCAAGCCCAAAATAATTTTAAAGCGCCTACGAAAAAAATTGGAATAATTAAACTTAAAAATCCAAATTAATTAAAATATGAATTTTTGTTCCAAATATAGCCCTAATAGAAATTAGTACAAAATATAAACAATTAAGCACAAATTAGAGATGAAAACAAGTACGGAAAGGTAAGAAAATAAGGGAAAATAATGACTCATCAAATACCCCCACACTTATCCTTTTGCACTCCTGGGCAAAATCAAAATTTTAAAGCAAGGAACAACTCCAAAGATATCAAAGAGAGCGACGCTTAATAGGAAGAAAGCGAAACAAGAAGACACACGAGAAAACAAGCAGTTTACACACTCCTAAATGAATCCTGGGAAAAGAAAGGGAGTAAACTACATCCAACACACAAAGAATCGGAGAAACTAAACACTTATGGAAATCATCCAAACAAGTCAAAACATGGTAAGACAATCAATCGACATCAAGAGGTGAATTAAAAGCAACAAAATCTCACAAGATGCACTATATCACTTTGTATCTCTCAAGCGTTTAGGTAGCTGTATACTCTCAAAGCACTCATGAAAAACAAGCGGCGAGATAGACTTGGCAAGCCTCTAAAATCAACACCTAATAAACATGCACATAAGGATCATAAGGTCTTTCCGAGGGTTGTAATGTGGCCAAGGACGGGGTAGAGGATAAAACATAGGATAAGTAGCTACGAACCGGAGGAACTAGAGGAGCAATGGGGAATAAGTGAGAAATAAGCATAAGAGCAAACCCAAAAACTTCTAATAAACCTCTAACACCATTCTTTTTCCTTTGCCTCAAACAAAACTACTTTTTCTTCTTTTCTTTTCTCTTTTTTTTTTTTTTTTTTTTTTTTTGCAATGAATAAACAATATATCATCGAACGTTGAGATATGTACAGCGAAAAGAACCAACTAGCGGAATAAAATAACCAATGAGACACCCCACACTTATTCAAGAACTTATTCCCAAAACGATTCCAAAGCTCCAAAAATTCCCTAAGGTTAAGGTAATCATAGGTTTTTCACATAAGGCTTGTAATGAGCTTCAAACAAAGAAGGGAATGCGAGGCTCAACAGGGGTTAACAAAGGAATTAATTCGGGGTAAGCTTAATTGGCCGAGGGCTTATGAGAACAAATGCCTTAATCATATCCAAACATGCATGTGAACCAAGAAGTATCAAAGCAGAGTCAAGACAAGGCAAGCTGTGCAAGCAATCAAGAGGCATAACACACAAGACGAGAAAGAAAAATAGTGGCCCAAATCCTCGCACATGGTATAATTTACGTCACAATTAAATCAGCCTCTCAAGCCTCGTAATCATCGTTCCAAGCGAGAGAAAAGTAAGAATTTCAATCCATACGAGTATCAAGTAACTCGTATCCAAGAGTGAAGTAAGAGCCTACAACCTAAACAAAACCCAAAAATCAAAAGGAAATATGCTGAAGCTGTAAACATGACAAAGACTTAAACTAACAAAAATAAACAACAAGAAAAACGTAAACAAAGAACAGTCTCCCCCACACTTAAACTACACATTGTCCCAATGTGGCACAAACAGAAGATCAGAGAAATCGGAACAATCAATAGATGCGGACAAGTGCAATAAAAAGTAAAGAGGAGAAGGAAAAAGAAAACTCCCTTAGTCATGGTGGGAGATAAGCGAGGTCAAGCGGAGATATCTCCTCCACAACGACATCCAACGGAGAAGGATTCGTCGAGGAAGGGCTTCAAACGGTGCCAGTTGACCTTAAAGCTCTTATACGTGGATTCACTTTTGATCTCAAGCTGTACCATAAGGATAAACATTAGTAACAACAAAGGTCAATCCACTTTGATCGTAACTTACCACCCATGATTCCTAATCGAGAATTGTATAACGAGAACTTTCTGGCCAACCATGAAATCCTTTCTAGCTATCAAGCTGTCATGGAACTTCTTGGTTTTCCTTGTAAATTTCGAATTCTCGTAGGCTTCTAGCGGATCTCATCAAGCTCATTTAGTTGCAACAGCCTTTCCTCACCGAGCTTGATCTATGGAGAAATTGCAACTCTTCACAGCCCAGTAGGCCCGATGCTCAATCTCAACAGGTAAATGACATGCTTTACCAAAGACAACCCGATAAGGAGACATCCCTATGGGTGCTTTGTAGGCATACTTGAGGTTTTCTGGCAAAGGTTTCAATTCTGGAATGGAAGATGGCTGAACAGTAGAAGGAACTAAGGGTTCCACAGCATGTACCTCAACCTGCAAGTCAGATTCATGTGTACTTCTGCGGCATGGTTAGCGCATTCGACTCTAAAGAATTAAGACCAAGAGGTGCGGGTACAATACCCGACACATCGGAACAAAGCGCAAACTCGAAGCCGATTCGAAACATACTCGGTTCGATTGCTATTGAGAGAAGTATGCGGATCGGATAGAAAATAATGTTCCTTATCATGCAAAGAATGAAAATCGAAACATACTCATCAACAACGACATCAAGTATCTCGGCCACGAAAAGCAGAATGATCCTCGGATGGATGTCTCATGGCATCAAGAATATTAAAATGGACAATACTATCACCAAATTCCATGGACAATGTACCGGCATGCACATCAATCTTAGTTCGAGCTGTTTTCAAAAATGAGTGCGCCAAAAATGATTGAGTACGGACCACGGGAGAATCAGTCCTCCATTTCAAGCACATAGAAATCGGCGGGAAAAATGAGTTCACCAACCCGAACTAACACATCCTCAATGAAACACGTAGGGTGGGCAACACTTCTATTTGCCAAGCTGTATGACCACACCGTAGGTTGTAGAGGTCAAGAGACGAGAGATTTAAATATAGACGGAGGCATGACATTTATAGAAGCACCTAAATCAAGCATGGCATTTTCAAATTTACTATTCCCAATAACACAAGGTATGCGAGAAAGTACACAGGTCCTTACATTTTCGAGGAATGTGCGGAGCAGTTTACCTATCAAAGCGAGATACATTTACGCCCATCTTGATTCTCTCATTGCCCTTGGTTTCCTCTTATGAGTGCCACGGCTCCTTCGAGAATTTTGCATATCTTGGGATTTGCTTAATGGCATCAAGTAGAGGTATGTTGACCTCTACTTTCTGAAGAGTCTCCGGTATCTCCTTATCCAGTTCTTCCATCTTTTTGCTTGGAATCACTTTGGGAGGAAATGGAAGAGGGATAGGAGGTGGGCTGCTGTAAATCGAGGCTGAGTGGTGGAAGAGGGTCCACACAGCTTGAAAATTCAGGGCACCAGCTGGTTTTCATTACTTTGCTTAGGTGCGAGCACGGTGAAGGTGCTGCGAGAAGCGGTAAAGTGCTGCGAGCGGATGAAGATGCTGCGAAAGCGGATGAAGGTGCTTGCGAGAAGCAGGATGAAGATGCTTGCGGCGGGTATGTGAATCTGTTTGCCCGATCTCAATGTGATGGCACTAACATTTTTCGGATTACGCACGGTTTGAGAAGGCAATCTATCGAATTTTGTGGCTGTGCTGATTGAGTTGAGTAGCCATCGCCCCATCGATTTGTTAAGCTCACGGATGGAAGCTCCGGTCTCTTCTTTGGAATTGCATATTTTGCATAGTCATCTGCCTCACTAACTCCTCCAATGAAGGTTCAGAAGTGGAAGATTGAGGAGGTGGTGGTGGTGCGAAACTTCATTCTGCACTTTGTGATATTGTTATGCTTGGTGGAGGCACATAAGGTGCGCTTGGGCCAGGGACCAGCGAGAACTACGAAATGGTGGTGCGAGAATGTTGTTCTTCTGCTGCGGAGACCATCTAAGGTTGGGATGATTCCTCCATCCTGGGTTATATCTATTCTTGGACGAGATCATAATTTTGTTGTTCTTCTTTGCTGTTATTGTAAATGTTTGCGGCATAGGCTTGAGGAGCGTGAACATCGGAAGGTTCTTTGCATCGATGGACAGCGATCGTATAATGGTCAATTGATGTGCAAATTCCGCAAACCCTTGCCCACGGATGTAGGTGCGGATTTTTGGTTCATGGCAAGGCTGAGTGACCAAACCGACCAAGGCATCAAGCTTCCTATCTGTAGATGAAGAAGAATCGGCGACGGGCATATCATGAATTCCCACGAGAACAATAGCATCGTTTCTACCACAGATTGCTTGAGAATTGGAGGCCATTTTTCAATCAAGTTTCTAGCCTCTACGGGGTCATATCACCAAGAGCTCCTCCATGGCGGCGTCAATCATACTCCTCTCCATACTATTAAGGCCCTCGTAAAAATCTCGTAACAAGAGCTGTTCGGAATCGATGGTGGGGACGGCTTGCACATAATTTTAAATCTCTCCCAAAACTCGTACAAGGTCTCTCCACTCATCCGTCGGATCCCAGAAATATCTTTTCGATCAGTTGTTGTCCTAGAAGCGGGGAAGAATTTATTCGAGAGCAGCTCTCTTAAGGTCGTCCCAACTAGTGATGGATGCGGGCGCAAGGCGGTACAACCGGTCTTTAGCGGCACCTTCCGGAGAGTGTGGAAATGCCTTCAAAAGATGTGATCTTGTAAAACATCTTGCGGCTTCATGGAAGAACAGACTATATGGAACTCCTTCGGATGTTTGTGCGGACATTCCCTGCAAGGCCAGTGAAACACGGGCGGCAAATGTATTAATCCGGTCTTTAGAACATATGAATCGTCCTCGGGATCGCTGAATGCACAAGCTTTCGTAAGTGAAATCAGGTGCCGCCGGCTCCTAAGAGTCCTCTCACGAGGTGGAGGTTGAGCCATAATATTCTCGGTGTGAAAGTCGGCGGGATCGGGATCGAGTCGAAATTAGAATCGGAATCGGCGAGCACGAGAATTAAAATTCGCGGATCTGAGAGGGAGAATGCTCGGAACTACTTAAACTAATTGTATGTAATGATATAGAATCTAAAGACAAATTCCTAGAATGCCTAACTAATCTATGAAAGGTCCTATCTATTTCGAGGATTAAAGGGTTGTAAGCTATCCTGGGTTTGTTCTAGTCATGCCTTTACCATGCAATTCGGGATCGTGCAGTTGTAGTTCACCCCTCGACAATTTAATAATGGTAAGCGTGAACAAGTGCACCGGGCGAGGTTCCGAGGAAAGAGAGGTGGGTCACAAATGGAACCGCTTAAGTACCAAGTCTTTCCTAGCTGAACCTTTCTAGACATGCCTTTGTCGAGCAATTCACACATAAGCAAGCGAGAGGAGGGGTAAATCTGGAACTATACTCAAGCGAAGTCCAAATAATCTGAAATTTTGTGAGTAACACCCTAAAATCATGAAAAGACAGTACGCAAAAATTGAAAGCGAGAACTCAAAGGATAGCTATGTGAACCAGGACCAGAGAGTATGAAAAATAAGGGCAATAAAACTTCAAAAATAAAAATAAAATAGTAAACGGTCTTTTTGGGAGATTTACTCAGCCCAATCCGCTTTGCGAATTGGCCATCACGTAGATCTCATTTTCTACCCCAAATGCATATATAATACGTCCAATTCGATAGCTTAGAGGCAAAAGTTATGGGTGTTTGAAGTTTTCGAAAAAAGCAGTTTTCGGTTATCAAAAATCGGAACCACTATATGTGCTTCTGGTATTTTCAAATAAAATATGGATTAAAATAAATGTGCACACAAAAATTCAAATGAAAATAACAAGTCTAGCTATTAAAAGCGAAAATTGGAAAAAAATCGGGTTACTCGATTACGGTTTGGGCTTAAACATGCGACTCCTCGATTCAAATTCCCTTGTTTCTTTTGCTACACACTGCAATGCAACACACAACACGCAGACAACACAAAACGCATAAAAACATAACCTTTGGACAGAAGCGTTGGTCCCAGACAGCGGCGCCAAATTTGATCGGTGTCGTACTCGGTCAAATAAAAAAAACAATTAAATGTAGTACTAGAAGAAGTGACTCCTAGGTCGTCTCTCTCGAGGACCAATTTTCCTTTGTCAAAAGATTAAATCATGCAATAGGGGGTTTTGAGCGATATGATTAATTAAAATAAAGCGGATAAATAACAAATTAATTTCGGTAATTAAAATAGGCAAGACTCTTGAACACAATGCATCTCGACATCCTTGGCTCTAGCAGATTATCGATCCAGTTTAATCCTTGTTCAGTCTAGATTAACCAACTAAGCGAAAGTTAACCCAAGACTTCCCTACGAATTAAGCAAGCGTGAACCTTGTAAGGTCTCCCTCAGAGGATTAAGCATCCTCAGAATAGAGACTTCACAATGGAGAATCAAGCGTCTCGAAACCATAAAGCGCACAAAAACCTCAATCGGTGAGTGCGGTATGCCCAAGAGCCCTACCACGGGGTTTTAGTCTTCCATAAATTCGAAAGCGTAAGCGTAAAATAGAAAGCGTAAAATAGAAAGCGTAAAGCGTAAAGCGAAATTGAAAGCGAGAAGCGAAAGTGGAAGCGTAAAGCGAAATTAAGCGAAGCGAAGTTGGAGCGAAAGCGAAATTGAAGCGAAGCGAAATTGATAAGCGAAATTGAAAAAAGCGAAATTGATAAGCGAAATTGAAATAGAAAGCGGGAAGCTGGAGCGGTAGCCAAAGCGTAAACCCTAAAAATATCTGCTGCTTGCTGCCACAAGGCAAAGCGTAAAAGAAACCCTAATTCCTACTCTTATTGCTTAGTCTTTCTCAGTCTTTGTATCTGTGTGTCTCCTCAGCTCTCCCTCGGTTGCCCTATTTATAGTCTGCATTGCATAGGCACGAAACCCTAGATCCATTGGGCCCAAAATCATGAGAAACAATTACGGTCCAAGTTATGACGTGGCGACTCCTCTTGAAGTCCATGAATTAATTCCAAGCCCAAAATAATTTTAAAGCGCCACTGAAAAAAATTGGAATAATTAAACTTAAAAATCCAAATTAATTAAAATATGAATTTTTGTTCCAAATATAGCCCTAATAGAAATTAGTACAAAATATAAACAATTAAGCACAAATTAGAGATGAAAACAAGTACAGAAAGGTAAGAAAATAAGGGAAAATAATGACTCATCACTTGGGTATAGGGGCGAAAGACTAATCGAGCCAGTCTAGTAGGCTGGTTCCTCAGAGTTTCCCTCGGGATAGTTGGAGCCCGCGGGCGAGTTCTATCGGGTAAAGCCAATGATTAGAGGCATCGGGGGCGCAACGCCCTCGACCTATTCTCAAACTTTAAATAGGTAGGACGGCGCGGCTGCTCTGTTGAGCCAGTGCCATGGAA
>JAMXMO010000637.1:0-15496 GCA_030347555.1 Lablab purpureus | reverse complement strand
GGCAATGAGACCTTAATGAATTAGAAATTGGTCGTGAAATGGGAATTATCTTATGTGTGCTTATATGATAGCTTAGTGTGTGCGAGAACTAAGGAAAAGTCGAATAGGGCATCCCGACTCCTAAGGTGATCTGAGTCACATAGACCAATCACTTGTGGTGTGTGGAGTTGAAGGAGGTATCCCACAGGATTGATAGTAGGCTTCGGCCGGAGTGCAATGCCTGTGACGGTGCTACCCTGACTGAGATGATTCTTTATATGATATCAATATTGGCATGAGGCCCACTGTTCCTCATCAGGTGGTTAACCCTACTTATTCGAGTTCTGCACAGTCTTCTGGAAGGCGTCTATCTGTGTGTATGTGGTTGTAGATACTAGGCTCTCTGGTGAGTCCTAGTTAGGATTGATTGTAAATAATTGTTTTCTTTAAATCATGATTGAGGTGTTATTCTGTATAAATTGGCTCACCCTTGTTTTTGTTGTATGTTGATCCTCTTGGGATCCTGCCATGATTGTGTTCTACACGTGAGCAGATTCCAAGTTTGCTGCAAGTGATGGTAAGTCCCAGTGAATTGGGCTCACAAGGCAATGATTTTCTATCTTTGGAATGCCTTTTTTTTTGGAATTAATATAGGCTTCTAGTCTTTTTTTTATGTGTGGGGTTCTATCCCTTTTTGTTCTATTTTCATATTTGAAATACTTGTTGTAAGAATGACTGTATGAACCTTAATTTAAATTTCCTCTTCTCTTTCATGCATTTTTGGGTTGTTACAAGGAGTCATGGAAGGAAGAATGTCCTCCACATTACAAACTTAATTTGCAGTGAAGTAGCAGACATTGAACCCTTTTATTTATTTATTTATTTATTCGGTGAGTGAATCAATTATAGGTAGGATCTTTGGTTAGTCAATGTAGACCAATCATGAATGCCGATTAGGTTTTGTAATTTATTACTTGCTATGAGGTGAGGTGACCCCTAAACTGAGTTGTTGCAAAAGAACAACTTAGTATAGTGTGAATGTTGTTTAATTTGTTTCCAAGGACATTTTGCTTATTTTGGTGGATTTTGTGTGTGTGGAAATAAACAGACTAACTCCAGGAGATGGAAATCAAGAGAGGCAGAATTGCATCCATACTTTGTGCTTGGAGACTTGTGGGACTCTTTCAAGGAATGGAGTGCTTATGGGGCTGGTGTTCCTATAGTGTTGAATGGGGGATTTAAGTTGCCAAAAGAAAGAACTACATCAATTGCAGCATCAGCAGAAGATGATCAACTTGTATAATATGCATGCTATATCATCAACTTGTATAACTGTCATTTTCATGTGTCCAGGATGAAATGGCTGATAAGTCTGAATTTGGTGAAGAACACAAGTATGAGATTACAGAAAGCATGTGTTTAGAGATGGAATATGATGCTGACCGAGCATGGTATCTAAATCTAGTTTGAAAAGTGTTTTTATTGATATTGTTTTAAATAACTGAATTTGAAAATTGTTGTGCTATCATAGATCAGAGTGCATAATACTGATACATTGGAATATTACTACTGCTCCTTTGTTGTGCTTGCCTTTTACAATTAATGACTTAAATTGCTTGATGTTTTTCTTCTATGATATATAGATTCAAAAGGGACTCATCATGCAAGTTTTACCTTAGTTGTGATACAACTGAAGTTGTAGATGATTCTTATGCACATTGCATTATATTTTTAATTTTCAAAATCTGTTTTTTATTTTTATAGTTTAATCTAATTATAATTATATCATGAAGGTATGACAGAGAGGAAGGTAGCACATTGTTTGATGGCGATAACTCGTCACTTTTTCTTGGAGATGAAGCTTCCTTTCAGAAAAAAGAGGCTGAGTTGGCCAAGAGACTGGTAACTTTTAGAATTACTTAACATGTTTAAACTAAGTTTTCCTTGCTTGTATTTGCATGATTGTTAGCCATTTAGCTTCTTGTTACTAATTAAAATGTAAGTAGATAAACTACAGTTAGTGGCCATAAGAAGATCTGATAAAATGGAAAAGCTTGCATGATAAAAAGTTCTACATCTTATCTTTTGTATATTGTAGTTTATAGATGGTTGCGTGGAAAATTTTATTCATTGTGATTCTTTAATTTCGTTATGTTTATTTTAATTTCATCTAGCTAAAGATTGAAATTTATGAAAGTTATTCTTATGAGTAACATGATTTAATTTGGATCAGTTGTGTCTATGTTCACATGCTTGATTGTGGTTTGGTAAGCTAGATGGATATATTTTATGTTGCAATCTCTACTATCTTTGGGGGCTTTTGGTTGAATGACATTTGGGTGTATACTCTTGTTCAAGATGGTGATTCTAATCTAAATATAGAGAGGAATTTTATTGTTTTTGTTATGTATATTAATTGTATTGTATCCTATATTTTAAAAAATTATGTTTCACTGTATCAGACACGTAATGTAATTGATAGTTGTATTGTATCCAATACTCTCACCGTACTTGTGCATCATAGAGGATAGCTATTAACACAATAATTATCTGTGTTTTAACGGCAGTGTTTGCATTGTGCTGTATGTATGTAGTACACATTTTTTCTAATTGTTGTATATGGTGACATATTCTTGATTTTGCATATTTGTAAACTATTTAATGTGTTGGTGCATGCTATTTAGGCAAGTTGGTATAGGGTTTATTATCTTATAAGTGTTTTTTTTGAATAATGCAGGTCCGAAGAGATGGGACCAAGATGTCCCTTACACAGAGCAAGAAGTTGTCCCAGCTCACAGCTGATAATGCTCAATGGGAGGATAGGCAACTGCTGAGATTTGGAGCTGTTAGAGGTACAGAGGTTCAGACTGAATTTGATGATGAGGAAGAACACAAAGTTATTCTTCTTGTTCATGGTAACTATTCATCTGGCCAACTTTGACATTGTAATGTAGTTTGCGTGGTATTACTCCATTACTAATTACTCTTTCCCTGTTGGCCACAAATACAAAGCCTCTTTTCCTTGATGGCATAGTTGTTTTTACTAAGCAGGCTGAGCCAATTATGCCATTAAAAGATCCAACATCTGACATGGCTATAATATCTCGTAAAGTGTCTACTCTGGTTAGAGAAATCCATGAGAAGCAGAGTATGAACAAATCTCGCCAACGCTTTTGGGAACTTGCAGGCTCAAAGCTAGGTGATATCTTGGACGTTGAAAAATCAGCAGAGCAGGTATTCTTTTGTGAATCTGGAGTAATTGTGTCCTTTGCTTTCTCTTTTCATGTTTCAAGACCTCATCTTATTTAAAATTTTGCAAATGCTAGATTGATGCAGACATAATCACTACTAGAAAAGTATTTATTACCTGCACATTTTTTTATAAAAATTTTTTGACAAAAAATACATGTGAATTTTAGTATAAAATATTTTTAGCAGAAAACACTTACAAAATTTTTAGTAATTCTTTTCATAAAAAATACATAGAGATTTTGTTATAAAAATTTATTTGTAAGAAAAGTATTTTAATTACTTGCAAAACTATCTACGTTATGTAATTTTTTTGCCAATATAATTTTGCAACAAATTATTAAAAATAAATTTTTCATTAGAAAGTTTCGCATAATTCAAAACTTAAAAATAGTCATATATATATATATATATATATATATCCTTATTTATTTTTATAAAATTTATTTATATTGTTAAATTGTTTTTACAAGTAAAAAATTGTGCGCATAGATACAACTTGGTCCTTTCCTCTCCCAACCACCATCCTTGCCAACCACCGCGTCAATGTCGGCCATCGGTGGCGCCGCCATCATCGACGAGGCCGCAACCGCAATTGCCATCTCGGTGAGAACCGCTTCTATAGTCCATCGCCGTTGCGAAAACATAGAGAGAAGCGGGAACGACAAAGGTCGTCGCTGTCGAGAACTTCCTCACGAGAACGGACCTGGTTCCTCTTCCGATTGTTCGATTTCTTCGCGTGCCACATCGGATATGTCCAATTTGGATCGATTATTGGAGCACATCACGCCTCCATCTACTTCTCTGTTTGCATTCGTCTGCGTGCGTCCGCGCTCCTTGAAGGTAAGAAATTGGGTTGGTTTTGATTTAGGGTTTTGATTTGGATAGATTGAGTGCATTTCGATGGTGTTGATTTCGAATTGAAGTTAATCTTTAACACTGTGTCTCGGAGGAATTTGGAATTTACGAGAATTTGGGATTTCGACAAAACTAAAAACAATGACGTGGTATGGTGGGGAAGAACTAATTAACAAAATGACAATTATATATTTTCCTTTTACTTTCGATTTTGACTATAAACATGATATAAAAGTGTTATGTATTAATAACAAAGTTAGAATTCATGTAGGAGACAAAATGGTTGATCCAACCAGAGAGAGGATTTAATTAACGATGAGATGATTATGAGTGGAGGCTAGAAAATAGAAATGGAGGAGAGAGAGAACAGATGAGAGTAGATGGTGGTTGTGAGGGAAAAGTGGTTTATCTAATAGATGGTTACCAGCAGTATTGGCTTCGTCTTCGTTGGGGTTTTGATAGTGTGTTGAGCTTTTACTATATATGTGGTAAATTACTATGGACTTGAGCAGTAGTCATCAAAATGCTTGTAGCATGTATTACTATTATGTTACTAATTTTTTATATTGGGCGGTAGCGGTGGTAAATTCTGGTATTGTTTAATTTCTTTTATTCTTAGTTTGCTTTTTTCCATACATAGGATGACTCTGGTTCTTTTGTTGATTTCATTTTGGTATGCTAAATGTAGGAACACTAATGTTTTTTGTGTTGCTTGGCCTCTCTGGATGCTTTATCACTTGTTCTGATAAAAGAGTTCGCAATGATTTGGGTCAGCCTTGTCGAGAAATATGTCTTTGTTGCTGTCAACCTGGGTAATAACTGCTTTTAAATATTCACAATCCTTTGACACTGTTAAAACACATTAGTGTACTCGTCAGTCGTAACCATTACTTGAAGTATCGTATATTTTCTTTTCTTGACACTGTTAAAATACATAAGTATAGCTCTTATATATTATACATCTTTGAACATGCTCAATTTAGAAAGTATGTTGTTTCATGTTATATTTGAAGTATATGTCGGCGAGAAGAAAGTCTATGATACACAATGGTAGTAGTGACTAAGGTTGGTTTGTTTTGTTTGTTGTCATGGCAGAGTTTGTGCCGACTATAATTATCGAGGTACTCCTTGCATGTGGCTTGAATGTACTTCATGCTTTGAGAGTTGTGGAAACATGGAAACTGAATGTTGTGGTTGTATGAGAGGTTCAGAGGAAGCAGGGCTACCATTATTATTCATAATGACTTTGATCTTTCTAGTACTCTTTGCTGTAATTGGGGTATTTTACAATGTATTAGTGGCTACAATGATAGGACAACGGATATGGCAGCGTCATTATCACATACTTGCAAAAGGATGCTAACGAGAGGTGCCTCCGGCATACTTTTTTTTCTTTTATACTGATTGTTATAGTGCAATGAACTTTCAATTATTGATTTACTGCAGCTGCTGAGTGAACTTAAATATCTTACTGTATGTGCAACAGGCCCATTTAGCGATTTGCTTTGTTTACTGAGAAACTTATCTAGAAATTACTTGCAAGATGTAATGAAAAGGTTTTACTGTCTCTGTGGCCTTGAAATCCAAGATAATATATGTCCTGCAAAGCTATTTGTTATTGTGGGAGGAATAGCCTATACCACTGTTTCTTCCTTTTTGTTGGCTCATTTAGATCAACTAGCATCAGAGCATTACTGAAAGTATTGTTTTCTTGTGATTCATGAGAAATTAAATGAACTAATTTGCTGACTAGCATTAACGAGATTCAGGTTTTAAGGGCATAATAGTGCAGCAATTGAGTCATGGTCTCAAGATATGGAATGCATATTCTGAAAAAGGGAAAAGGGGACACCTAAAGTTGTAGGGGGGTAGAGATGGTTATGCTGAAGAGGAAATTTAGTGGTGCCTGGAAGCAATGGAGGATGGGATCATGGCCAAGGGAAAAATAAAATTATAAATAATATTTTCTGACTTATCTATTTTCAAAACAAGTAATAAGAAATTATAATATTTTTTAAAAGTAATATGAAAATAAAAATTTATAAATTTTAAAATATTATTAAAAAATTCATCGCAAATTTTCTTCCAAAGATATTAATAGAAAAAATATACTTACAAATTTAATTTGGCAAGAAAACATAACTGGACTTTTTTACAAGAATTTACTTGTGAATTTAAAATTTGTAAAAAAAATTACTTTAGAAAATTTAAATTTGAAGGAAAAAGTAGTTGCTATTTTTAAAATGGATATTTTTGTAAAAAAGTTTGTTGCAAATTTTTTTAGCATGAAATGTTGCTATGAATTTATATTTTGTAGGAAATTTTTTACAAATTTTTAAATTTCACGGTAACTAATTATCCACGAGTAAATTACCTATTAATTAAAATTTACAGGAAAAATAACAGGAAACTCTTTTTCATGCAAATTTTTATAACAAATTTGCAAGAAAATTCTCATGAAATATAGAAAATTCTAGTAGTGAGCTGAAGTGGGCGAAGATGGTGAAATTGATTTTAAGGAGGAAGCCAAGTTTTCACAGCATTTGAAGAAGGGAGAAGTCGTGAGTGACTTTGCAAAGTCAAAAACCATTGCAGAGCAAAGACAATATCTGCCTATTTTTTCAGTGAGAGAAGAGTTATTACAGGTTGATTTTTTTCTTGGTTATGCATTATGGCAATTATGGATAGGTTTGTTTTTGGTCAAAACCTATGGGAAATCAATCTTTTGGGTTAAGTAATTAATGATCACTATCAATCACAGTCTAAATATTCAGAATTAGGACATGAATATCTTAATCATTATAGTGTTATCCATCTTTATTTCATGTGGAAGGGGACTAGGATTGAACATGTCAACTCAATATTTAGCTTTATATGATTTTGATATAGCATAACCAAGTACCTTTTCATTCTTTCCTCATATTATGCTTTTTGTAATTTTTTTCACATATCCCTTTTCCAATTGGATTTTTTGTTTCTGTCAGTCTTGGCTCATAAATGTTATTGTAATATTTTTGTTGATATACAATGTGTAGGTGGTTCGTGAAAATCAGGTGGTGGTGGTGGTTGGACAAACTGGTTCAGGAAAGACAACACAATTGACACAGGTTTTTTTGTGTTTTTATTTTCCTTGCCAATATCTTGAATTTGTTAATTGGTGCTTATCTAATCAAGAACAGAATCCCAGATAGACATCTTATCATTTGATTTTTCTGAACAGTATCTGCATGAGGATGGCTATACTATAGGTGGTATATAGGGGTGGCAAAACGGGCCAGCCCGGCCCGTTTAGGCCCGCCCCGCCATAAGCCCGCCAAAAACGGGGCGGGGCGGGCCAGCCCGTCATAGTGATACGGGCCAAAATTTCTAACCCGTCCCATCATAAGGCGGGCTGGCCCGCCTATATTTTTTATTTTTCATTTTTTTGAAAAATCTATTTTTTGGATTTTTTATTTTATTTTCTTATCTTTGATTTTAAATTGGACTTTTTTTTTCTTTGCAACTATTTTGTTTGTGTCCAATTTAAATGAATTTTTGTAATTACAACAATATATTAAAGATGTATATGGTGACATGACATTTAAAAAGTGCAAGCTAAAAGACATAATGTTTATTACAAAAGAAATTACAATCAGTGAGGTGTTGAAGGAACCCTAGATATAGCTACTTTCCCAAATTTAAAGAGAATGAGTGAGAGTAAATGAGGTGTTACATTTTTTTCGCGGGCCAGCGGGCTAGACGGGGCAAGCTGATACGGGTTGGCGGGTTGAAAATGCTAGCCCGCCCCGCCTATATGCTGGCGGGCTGGCGGGCCAGCCCGCCGGGCCCAACCCACTTTGCCACCCCTAGTGGTATAGTGGGTTGCACCCAACCAAGACGTGTGGCAGCTATGAGTGTTGCCAAGAGAGTTAGTGAAGAGATGGATACAGAGTTGGGAGATAAAGTTGGCTATGCTATACGTTTTGAAGATGTGACTGGGCCAAGTACCATTAACCTCAAGACTTTGAAGATCCCCTTAACCTCATGTTGGCCTGATACAGACATTGTCAGAAAAGCAATTTGTTCTACATATTTTCACAATGCAGCAGGATTAAAGGGTGTGGGAGAGAATATTTTTATATAGTAAATAATTTTTTGAATAAGACAAAGTGAAATAATTTAAACTCTTAAAAGACGTGTAGTTTAAGTTCTTAAACTTTTAATAACTAAACTGAATTTTAGTTTTTCTTAAAATAAAAATTATACGAAAAATAGTGAAAAATAAAATTATAAATAATATTTTCTGACTTATCTATTTTCAAAATAATAACAAGAAATTATAACATTTTTTAAAAGTAATATGAAAATAAAAATTTATAAATTTTAAAATATTATTAAAAAATTTCTGCAAATTTTTTTCCAAAGATATTAATAGAAAAAATGTACTTACAAATTTAGTTTGACAAGAAAACATAACTGGATTTTTTTACAAGAAATTACTTGTGAATTTAAAATTTGTAAAAAAATTACTTTAGGAAATTTAAATTTGAAGGAAGAAGTACTTGTTATTTTTAAAATGAATATTTTTGTATAAAAGTTTGCTGCAAATTATTTTAGCATGAAATGTTGCTATGAATTTATATTTTGCAAGAAATTTCTTGCAAATTTTTAAATTTCACGGTAACTAATTATCCACGAGTAAATTACCTATTAATTAAAATTTACAGAAAAATAACATGAAACTCTTTTCATACAAATTTTTATAACAAATTTGTAAGAAAATTATCATGAAATATAAAAATTCTAGTAGTGATATTTCCACACATATTAGGAAAAAGAAATAATAATAATAATATTAAAATCAAATTATAAATGAGTTTACACGTTAGTTATATTTTTTCTTTTGTTCATTAAGGTGTTTTGATGGAGTGTATGTTATAGGCTAAATATTATAGGATTCTGTTAAATAAATAACAGAGGATATTAACAGTAATTATCTAAAAGCATAAGAATATGAAAGGAAATTAATCATTTCTATACTTAATCCATATTTATTATCGTGAAACTGACCTTCTGTTCATATCTTATCATTAAATATATTTAGTCCAAATGATGATTTTTACAAACATTTAATAGGGAGAAAAAGATAAAGTAAGTAATAACTTTAAATTTTTGAAGTCTGGATTATATAAATATTAAATTCACCAATCGTTTTGTATAAATACATTTTTATCGTTATTACTGAAAATAAGAACATTATTCATATGATATAAAAAAATGTATTGTCTAAAAGCATAGAAGTATAAAGTATAGTATTACGATGTATTTATAAATTTTTTTGGGTATTTGATAAATAAGATAAAAATAAAATAAAATTTGATATTAATATATTTATTATATTTCATATAAAATTATGATACATTAATGATATATATAAAATTATGGATGTTAAAAAATTCAATGTAAGAAACTTTGATTTCTTATTAAATATAATATATATTATATCTATGTCTCATTAATAAAAATTTAACACAATTTAAATAATAATGTGAGAATTACTTACTTGTATTTAATATTATTTGTTTAATTTTTAATTTTTTTATTTTATTATATTTTAAATATAACTACTTTAATATGATTCTAGCCCTTTCAAATATTTTTTTCAAGTAATTTCATTTTTTTAATTATTTAAAATTAGAAATATATATCATATTCATTTCTCCATACTCTTGTCATTTCTTAATATTATTTTTATTAGAGTAAATTTTTTAAATACTAAAATCATAACTTTGACTTTAATATTAAAATAATATAAAATTTAATAAAAATATTTTATAGCAGATACTATTATGTATTTTTAAAATAATCAATTAATTAAAAATTAAGAAAATAAACAATTCTTAAAAAAGGTTTAATTTATTTTTTATTGCATTAAGTTTAAATATTTTTCTTATTAATATAATTTTAATTAAAATTATAAATGAATAAGTTATAATTAGAATTGACTCGTCAGGTTATCGAATTAAAAATTAATTACTTCTAAATCAAATTTACATGTAAGTTATATATATGAAAAATTATTTCATTATTAATATACATTATTATGAGAATTAAAATTAACTATTTACAATTAAAATTTGTAAAAATTATTTCATTACTAATATATATTATTATAAGATGAAAAATTAATTAAATAAAAATTATTTAATTATTTTTCTTCTATTAAAAATAGAGACAATGTAAAGAAATATCGATGAAAGGAAATAGTTAGAACAGTAATGTTAAAGTTGTTATGTTTAAAATATAATATTAGATGTAAGTGGGTAAAATAGGAAAAATTATGTGAGTAGAATGTTGACATAACTATTTTAATTGTGTGTCAAAATTTTAATGGTAAAACAGAAAAAGATACAAAAATATGAGACAGGTGATTACTACAAGAAAAATTGAAAATAGTGACCGAAAATTAGTGACTAATCAAAAAATCGACCACTAATTGAAGGAGTGACTGATTTAGTCACCAACCGGTGTTAGTCGCTATTTCGTTGGTCACCGATGTATAGTCATCGATTTAGTCACCGAGTACATTCATTGATTTAGTCACCCAATATAGTCACCGATTTAGTCATTGATTTAGTAATCGATTAATGACTGATTGAGTCACCGATTCTATGATCGATTTAGTCACCTATTTAGTGACCAATTTTGAAATAAGCGTAATAGTCTACTAAATCGATCAACGATAAAGTTTTATTATTTTTTTAATTTTGAAATTCTTTAAAGATTAAACCTAATAAAAGAATTAAATAAACTTCAATACATGATATTTTACAATATTCATTAAAATAAGAGTAGTTCAAATATCAAATGTTCTTGATAATTCTACTTGATATGTTCTTCAAAATTCATCAAATCTAAACAAGTTCACATTCAAACAAGTTCAAATGCACTACATAATTTTAATATTAACTAATAATAAATGCAAAATCTAAATAAGTTCTAAGTACAATAATGTTCAAATTTAGGTATGAGAAGCTTCAATGTCTATTTTCTCTATCAAAAGATGCAACATTTTGCTATTTTGTTGAGTTTCTCTCTCATTGTTGACCATCCTATCATGAAGATCATCCCTCTCAGTTTCAACAACATGTAACTTATTTTTTATTTGTTCAATCTCTTCCTTCATGGTCTGGACTAATGTTGAAGTAGAATTGTGATAATATTATCTCCCAATTGTTTTGTTGGACTCAGATCCAAGCCCATACACCTTGCCTTTGTTAATTCTAACAACTTCACACTAAACTTGTAATTCATCAGGTGGAGACACTCTTGTAATAGATGCTGAATGGGATGTTTCTTCCCATGCACGAATAAACTCAGCCTATAAATAAAAAATAAAATAAAAATAGTAAAAAAAATTGAAAAAAGAAGACATCAATGCTAGACAAATTAACATATCGTATTTGTGACTTACATTCACATGTGCTGATCTTTGATCAACCCATATTTTGTCCTTCCGTTAGCGTGTATGATGAAATAACTCTAATGGAATAAGACATTTTCCATTAAACATTGTCTAAAATACGGTGAACAAAATAACAATTTAGAAATAACAATATCCACTATAAAAGCAAATAAGTTTCTAAACTTATCATAATACTTAGTGTAATAAAGAAATCACAAATATATTATCATTGCACCACTAACTTCTATTCTGAGACGGTATTTTAGAAATGAAGACATACTGAAAAAAGAAATTAAACTAAATGTTTAATGTAAAATTTGCTTACACATGGATAACTACAATTATTTGATTTGATGGGCTACATTAAAATAAATTCATATAAATAAAGTGACATTTATGTAATTGAATGGTTGAGAGTATTATGAAATTTCCTTTTCTTATTTTATAAAAGTACATGCAATATTGGCTAGTACATAAGTATGTGAAAGACTCACCATAATGTTTCTTATCAATTTAGGTTGAGATGAGCTTATTTTTGGGCCAAGTCCAGAAAAATAATACGTTGAAGAAAGAAAATCATAAGCACAAATAAATTGGATACCAAAAAAACAGTATGACCCGAACATACCAACAATAGATACGAATAAATTGGATACCAAATATGGGATGTTTTTAACTTGTCCAAGAAGATTTCACATTTAGAATTAATTACAAACTCGTGTTACAAGGTTTTATTAAATGTTTACCTAGACACATGTTATATATGTTCACTTTTTTTATAGTTCACTTAAAAATTATATCTAGAGTGATTTTTAGTTAGTTAACTAGTAACCATTGTAATAGAAAATGGTAAGTATATATACGACCGTGTAAACTATCAATTGATATGTATGGTAAATTTCTTTAGTTTTATTATAATTATTACTTTAAAATTCATACCTAAAATAATTGACTATGTAAAATAAATTTTTCCTCACTCTCAATACATAGATACATGTGTCATTGGGTCCCTACTAATATCCTCAATCATAAGGTCAAATATTAGTACATATGAGAGTTTGAGCTACAGTAGATTCATGAATTTGTATTTCTTATAATTCACATATTATTAACGTATGTATGCTCGTAGTAATTGTATGCTTCACTAAATTGTTCTTCATCATGTATTGAAAATCTCAATTCTAGTATTTCTATCACTAAATAGAAAACTCATACAATGCCTTCTAATTATCTTCATGTGATTTAATTTGTTGAAGCACAAAATAGAACTCAAACACACACTCACGTACTACAGTAACAAAGAGAAGAAGAATGAGAGAGAAAATATACTTTTTATTTTATGCTATATTACATTCTAACAGAAGGTTTGTATTTATAGAATACCAAGCAACCAAAACAATCTGAAGGCTAAATGATAAGCTAACAAATTGATTTATTTAACTAAATCCATCTAATGGTTAGAATCACTTCTAACATCCCCCTTGATTCAAAACCAGTTACATATTAACACTACTACAGGAACCACAATCCACGCCGATTTTGGGGATCATTTCACGACGGCCCCAAAACCGACGTTGAATAAGGAGACGCTAGTAGTACATTTTAACGCCGGTTCAATCTCGAACCGACGTTGAATATTACATAACTTACAAAGTCGGTTATGTGTATAACCGACGCTGTAAGTGTATAAACCCAACCTCCATTCCCACCCTTCCTTCCGTGCTTCTCCAACCTCTTCCATACTCACTCTCACTTTCCAAACCCTAAAACACGCAAAATGGAAACTAAGGGACGCCTCCCGCACACCACATCTCCAAGGTCCACACAATAATGTTAGGCTTCCCATCGCCCCCAAACCCCTCCCCGCAGCTCGCTCTTCCGATGCTTCTTCCTCCGAAACCCCCCGCCGACACCTTTCTCCGTATCCGCCGCACCCAAACGAAAGCGCACAAAGGTAAACACTAATACCAACATCAACACCAGCGCCGCACTTCGGAGGAGAAACATGCCACCTCCGCCTCCTCCGCCCCTACCGCCGCTTACAACGCTCCCTCCGCTGCTCGGAGACTCCGGTTCGAAGAAAACCACCTCCGAAAAGCCACAAGAACGCGCCGGGTGGCTCGAAGCCTGGAACCGCCGCCAGATCGCGGCTCGGTGGATCCGCTGTGGCTGCCGCACACGGATCGGTGGTGACGGCGGAGTGCGTGACGGAGACGTGGCGGGAGGAGGAGGGCCCAGGGTCGGGGAGCTGAGACGTGGTTTTTGTGAGATCTCGAAGGTTACCACTTCCCTCATCTTAATCTAGACATGAAAAGTTGAGTTGATTTCTCTGGTGGAATCTGTATATGAAATATAAATATATTATCGAGGGAAGAAAAGGGGAGGCTTTCTACGCCGCTTCGAAAAGACTGGACTTCCAAGCAAAGAATGAGAGCAAAGGCAAGGAATTGATGCGCCAATAATCGAAGAATGGGGCAAGGCAAATTTCGTGACAATGGCAAGTGCTTGAGAAGGAGCCGTGGAAAGAAGTGGGTCGCTAGAGAATAGTGGAGCTCTTGAAGAAGAAGGGGATTGCGAGGTGAACGACATTCTCGTTGTTACTACTAACACTAGCTGTACTAGAGTAGGTTTAGTACCGCCTTTGAATAAAATCAAATAGGCGAACCCTTTCCCGAATCCGAAAGGCGAACAGCCCGCAGCTGCAAGCAAATAGATAGCCCCGCTTGTTTGAGTCGCTGCGAGCCGGAAAGCTGCACCGACGACTTGAGTCACGAAAGGGCCAGCTAGGCAATCTTGATTTTCTTATTTATATATATATATACAAACAAAGAAGAAAATCATTTTTTTATCCAATTAGTTCATTCCTCGGGAAGAGGAAGAAGCAGCATAGAGCAAAGGCCTCCTCTTTCCGGTCCACTCTTCCACTCTTCCCCGAAGTGAGCGAATTGCATGTAGAGATCCAGTAGGGGCTTATAGTTTAATTGTTGACATTCTACGTCTGTTCAGAACTAACCGACGTAGAATGTAAAATTTAAAATATTTTACGTTGGTTTGCATATATAACCGACGTAGAATATTCAAATCACACCTTTTACGTCGTTTGTATTTAAACCCAACGTGAGATTGGCGACATTAATTCGTGTTTCTGTAGTAGTGTAACAACATTTAAAGGTCCTCCTCAACTCCTTGAACCTTTCACTCTTCAAGGATTTAATCATAATGTCGCTAGTTGCTTCTCACTCTGCAAAGGTTGAAGTCTAATCTTCCCTTTACTCACTTGATTTCCCGAGGAAATGGAATTTAGTGTATATGCTTACTCCGTCGTGTGATACAACATTAACTAAATCAATTGTTGATTTGGTATCTACCAATAAATCCACCGCTTTTACCGGCAAACACATTCAATTCTTCAACCAAAGAAGATAAACACAAGGCTTGACAGGCAGCCGCACAAGCTTCAATATATCTCGAGCCTCACAAGTAGATAATGCTACTACTGGTTTTCTTTCTAGAACTCTAGGATATAGGAGACCCTAATAGTAAGAAAACTTGTCCCATGGTGCTCCTTTGTCAATTAAATCACCACACCAATCGAATCGTAATAGGTTACAAGATGTATACTATCATCTCCTTTAGTGAGATGAGAAAATAAAATGCCATATCCGAAGTGTTCCTCTTAAATATCTCATGATTCTTTTAGCTGTAATCAAGTGTGATTGTCTAGGATCATTCATAAACCTGCTGACCAAACCAACACTAAAAGCTATTTCCGTCCCGCTATGACAAATAAACCTCAAGCTACCAACAATTTATCTAAATAGTGTTCCATCAACAAAGCTCTCATCTTCACTCTTCACAAGTTTCACATTCAATTCGGGCTTGAGTCTCTCGTTGGTTTACAACCCATCATTTTAAATTTCTTCAGACTTCGTAAGTATATTTCCTTTGATGCATAGAAATGTCTTT